>JAZHYW010054635.1:0-25733 GCA_037355805.1 Ixodes ricinus
TTACGTACGTTATTCTAAAACTCCCTATTGTGAAGCCGATCATCCTGGAGCTAGGTAGCGCGATTCGAAACCAAATAAGACAGGTAGGCTATCACGGTGGCAGCATACGGGCGATAATCTATATGGACCCGCAAAGTGGTCGAGATATGGAGCGCTTAGCGAGGCTCTTGAGATCGGATAATTTCTTAGTATCAGCGGTACTCCAGGTGAGGCGTCGTTGAATAAAAGAACGATCCGATTTCTTGCTCTCTTCTTTTTTGACTCGTGAGACGACCTGCTTCGTAGATGTGCCGTCCGGTCTGCCGTTTTCATCGTAGGTCTGCATCGCAAAAGGGTGGTGTTTTCGTCACATGATTCGCGCTCCCGGAAGAAATCCGTGGTATTCCCTCATGTGTGTGCACAACGCTTAAATAGAAACATAAAATTGAAACCCCTGCTTTGGAGCTTCCGCAACCGCAGGCTTGAGATACTGAAAAGGGGCGTATTGAACTCGCGTCACTAACGAATTCAAGTGAAGGGTAATTCCGGAGCCCTACATTGACAAAGTTGGCAGATATCCGAGGTCGGTCCAAAGGCTTACATCGGGCTGGGTCTTGTGACGCAACATTTAAAGCGGGACGTCATCGGAACGCGAGCCTTTTTAACCGCAACAAGGAAGCAGACAAAAAAAAAGAAAAAGCAGCCCCTGTTAGAAGAGACAAGCTGAACTTTACAGACACTCTGGCTGGAACGTGGCAGGCTCTGTTATGCAACTCCCGCGGATGTTACATCTCTCGACGTTGGTATCATCCAGATATTTCAAACTTCTTCAAGAACCCACCATTTTCAAAATAACGGTTAATTGCCATCTGGCGGAAATGGGGGCTGGAGGATTCCCAGCATGAAACAGTGTACGCCATCAGGAATGATAGGAAGAACCTTCCTTGAACGAACTTGGGGGTAAAAGGTAAGCGGGAGCTCAGTCTGCTCGTTCGCAGCTGGGACTGCAGTCAGCAAGAAGCACGAGCTGCTTTGAAACCTTCTTCCGCAGACCGAGCACTCGCGCCATTAGCGGCGAGATGTTCCGGTGGCGCCCTCGTCCGGTTACCTCTCGTGACGTCATTACCTTGCGAACAGCAAGTTCGATGGTGTTTGCAATGGGCATGGTGGAAGCCTGAAATCATACCATTCTCAAAGCGACGCTGCCCACCGTCGAAATTGAAGTTCTTATATTCCTCTTATTCCCGTCGATGAGACATCCTTTGCTGACGTCATAGTCAGCATTCGGCCAATTGTGGTGGGCCGACCACAGCGACGCTTTCGATCGCTCACGTCACCAATAGACTTCTTGAAGTCAGGAGCGTGGGCTAGCTCGCGCTTGTAGCTTTGGCTGTGGTCTCATGCTTAAGGGTGAACGGAGGAAAGGTCTCTGCAGCTGAATGGTGCCAACAGGATCTATACTCTGTTTCATACTTAGCATGCAACGCTGTCAAAGCTACTGGCGCGAGCATGGGGGTTGATCTCGTTGATCATTTGCACGCGTTCTCGCGCAAACAAAAAAGCATAGATGAAGCCACGCACTCGCGCCAGTAGCTTTGACAGCGTTGCACGCTAAGTATGAAACAGAGTATAGCGCCTTTGGTCGAGAGAGTGCCCGCGCTCATTTGAGCACGTGCTCGTACGTTTTCATGCGAGAACCTCCTGAACCGGCGATTTCTGAAAATGGTGGATACATTTGAAAAGCATGAAATGCTTTGTAACGCTACCCTCAATCTCAAAATTTTTGTCTGTCTATGCATTTCCGCTAAATTTAGCGGGGAAAATGACGTCATGTGACGTCCCGTGACCCATACACCTTGGCAAAATTGACGGCAAAGGGCTTATACGTCAACTCAGTTTTCCCTGTTAAATCTAGCGCGAAAATTCGCGTCTTATCCCCTAGCAAAAAGAGCCTGTACTTTAAACATAGTTGATATATATTGAATATGCATATTAATTTTTTATTAATTCTGTATTATATTGTCCAAATTCGAAATACGCGCGTAATGTATTCAAAATATATCATAAATATTAATCAGAAAAGATTTTAGATATACCGAAAACATAATTCCTTCCACTCAAGATGCCATTTGCGTATCAAAACCAGCTAAACATTTTTTTTTATTTTGATATTGTTAGTAATTGGTGTCCCTGTGGTATTTGAAGGTGCTACTACTTACATCCCACAACTACACATTAGAAACGAATACAAACACAAACACCATGACGCACTGAACACCTGAATGACAGTCCCGTTGACTGCCCCAGAGCACTTATATAGCCCACATATTGAAGGTAATCATTTGGCCGGTGACCACCTCTGCACCTATTAAGATTCCAAGTATTCTGATCTTCTCCTCTGGAATCTGTCGAAGGGAAAACAGCGTCTTGAAGTTCGTGAACGATTTCCTTACTTAAAATATTGGTACAACTAATAATAATTCGGCGCAGTCACTAAAACAATATCCACAACAACGGCTCCTAGAATGAAATGTTACTGCTTGTCTGCATAGCACCTCTCAGGACGAAGCGAGTCAAGGCAGTTTCTTCACTTTAATATAGCTTTTTTTTCTTTTCTTTACTAGTTGTCTATTTAATATGGTCATTAACGTCACTATATTAAAGCCACTACTCACATCACGTACAATGGTGAGTATACACATTGAGTGAGCTAACATTGTGCAAACACTACCACATCAAACATATCTGCTCACAGCACTTGCTGAAGCTTTGCAGCATCAGCAAGTGTTGTGGTTGTAGTTCCCGAACCCCGTTTGTGATTGGTGTGCAAGAAACTCATCAGGTGTGTTCTTCATAGAAAAAAGAAAACAATAACAGAAACTGGGCTGATTTATCAGTGCGATATATGCTGCACAACTCAATTGACAAACTTATCCAATGTTGTATTTTGGCACTTCAGAGTACTCCATATCTGCTTGAAGTGAACTTCTGATGGGCGAGCTTTTTTTAATACTTTGGTAGTTTAAGTCAAACTACTAAAGTATTGCAGTCAAAAGATACTTAGAGTATAACACAACAGTATTTGCGATTTCCAGGTATTTCAAGAGTATTCTGTAAATATTTTTGATCGCTGCATTTTTATTAGGGTTGCAGTATATTTTGCATGAAGTAAATTAACATTTTAAGAAATCTATGTGCAAAGGTATTTTTGTGCCTACTAATTTAGTATTTACATACTTCAGAACGCATAAAGAGTACTTCACATGTAGTTTAAATAAAGATATTTTAAAAATATTTTCAGAAATATATTTTAGTACTAAGTAAAAAAGAAGTGTATACATTCGGTATATTTTTTGTGTACTTACAATTATGAACTGTACTTGAAATAGACACACATTAGAATGTGGTATATTTCAAACGTCTTAGTTTTCGCTAAGGGATGGCCAAAACATCAATTAAGTTTATCCGCTAAATTTAACATGAAAATGACGTCACGTGATCAATACACAAATTCAGTTACCCGCTAAATTTAGCGAGAAAATTCACGTCTTCTGACCCAGAGACCAATCCTGTTTCTCCGCTAAATTTAGCGGGGAAATAAACGTCGCGTGACCCTGACGTCACATAATATACACAACCATTCAGTTTCCCGCTAAATTTAGCGGAAAATATATGTCGCATGACATATACGAATCCTTTCACCAATTCCCCATAATGAACACACAGTGAGGGTGGAGGCTAGCTGGTGGTAAGTGTACCATTCTGTTAAAACACCCGAGACTCGATGAGAATTCTTGAAACAACCAAATCTAGAAGAGACGGGGAAAGAAGTCAGTCAGACGACGTCTCAACCTATAATGCATTTCATGCATTATAGATTGGTTTTACCTTCAAAACTTTACCGGATTCAAAAGTCCTGTAATGCATTTCATGCATTATATAACTTTGAAAGGTAAAGATCACTGCCATTTGGTTTCTTCCCTCTAAAGGAGAGCAAGCAACCAACTTTTACCACAGCCATGACAACGTGAGCTTTCTCATGATTCGAACGATGTTCCTAAGTACCACTTAGTTTCCCGAAATGCACCTTTGTCTTGGGCGACGAAAACTTCAAAGAACTAATCGGGAAGCTAGAAGCGTCAACATAAGAAGCTACGGCCTGCGTTTCTGCAGCTGTCAATGACCATAGTAAGTGACAGGTGAAGAAGAACCCAGTAGATGGTTCGTGTCATGTGCCTCCCGCCGGCGTTCTGGCTGCGCGTGCGGCGAACTGTTATCAAAGGCTAAAAGCCTCGCTCGCGAGGCGGAGTATCACTGACCATAGCCTCCTCTATACTCACAAAGCCTGGCAGTTCGACGACGGAGCCATACAGTGCCCGGTCGCAGATTTGGAGCGCGAGGATCTGGTAGCACAGAGCATCAAAGACCCATTTCCCGGGGAACCCTGGGGAAACCTGGACGTCAGCGCACAGCTTTTGCAGCGGCGAGGACCCGGAACACACTTGCTCGCTCGGGAGAAGTGCGTTCGGCGTCTCGCCGCAGCGGGGCGCCAGTCACGTGGCTCTCCTCTCATCCGTTGTGTGCCGCTCCTGTTCTTCATTTCGGCGGCCGCTTCTCGTGGCGATCTACCCGGCTTTGTCAGTATATAGGAGGCTATGCACCGACATATGTAGGGCGAGGTGGGGGCAAAATGAGACATGGAGAAAAATGAGACATAGTGTGCATGTATTCACTTGGTTGCGCGGAATTTCAAGCCAGCTCGGACACGAGCACACTACAAAGGCACGTGTACACACAAGGGTGAGCGATTCTAATCACTCCTTTTCGCATGATCTATCATGATGCTGAATATGAACAATGTTCGTTTGGAAAACAATTCCGTTGTGATTGCCGCTGACTATTTCTATAAAAAGTAGATTGAAATAACTTGTCCCAACGCTTTTGTGGCATTCAGAAAGTGTAGTTTGAGCTGGCGTATATATCGTTACACGCAATCCGAGAAATAAATCTCCCGATATATATTCCGAAGAGCCTGTCTTTCAAATCGGTTTTGTTACGCCTGTGTCCCACTAAAGCTACAGACAGAAACAAAAGACAGCGACAAGCCTCAAACCCATGCAGCATGCTCGCGATGGCACCTTTGGCAGGCGTTTAGTCGTTCGGTGTTCGTGAAGTAAGCACGAGCGATTGCAAGCCTGCCAAAGATACCCTCGCGTGCATGATGCTCGTGTTTGAGCATAGCTTCCTTTATTCTACAAAGCCTCTCAAATCGCGAAAGACTCTGGTTTGAGGCTTGTCGCTGTCGTTTGTTTCTGTCTGTCGCTCTAGTGGGACACGAGCATTATTTTTAGAGGGTTTTGTTGTTCATTGTGAAAGTGTCTCAAGGCCAAAGCGACTGTGAGAAAGTGCTGTGCGCTTTATAATAACGTTTCTACCGGTAGCAAGGTCTTGCTGTTAACATTCGATCGTTGTATCCACAAAAATGTATCCGTGGAGAGGCTGGTGACGTCAGCGACCGTGTCTATAGAAGGATCGGAAAATAATTAGTGATTTTAGCTGCGTCTGAGACGTTCTCCTACTGTTGTATTTTTCTTCGACTTGAACCTTTTCAACTTTTTAGCACCACAGTTTCAGATGTTACATTAAAAATATTTATCACCAGCTCGTCTGTACACGCACTGTGGATGAATGGATGAGATGGATGAGAACGGCTGTAACCTGTGTAACGGACGGCAGCCTTGCGCCACCTGGCCTAAAAACAATAACGAAAACCTGATTTTCACTTTCCCCTTTCACGCATTTCTCTAACAATCACCAGGTCATGAAGATGATCGCCAGGCAGACCTTTGGGGATCGGGCAAAAAAACAAAAAAAAAATACTAAAAACATCACATGCCCGGCGAGGGGGTCGCTAAATTTTCCTCTGATCGAACCTTGTCGGCGCCACCCAACACCCGACCCACTGGCGGACGGGGTTGAGACTTTGGGCCGGATCCACGCGGGAGGCCAATCTTCCCCTGTCTCGCCTGCCCTCCAGCTGTGCTAGTTAGTTGTACTCAGTTCAATTTTCATTAGACAATTTCCACCAGCCACTGCAATCTCCTCTTTGTTGCCTCTACTCTTTTATAATCACTCCTTCCATCTTCTCCAGCGAAACCGAGGGTCACCGGTACGTCTGTCGCCCTTTTGGGAAGAACAGGACTAAGCCGCTTAGATTTTAGAATCACATGCTCAATTGTTTCTGTCTCCTCCTTACAGACTGTGCAAATTGTATCTGGTGCCATCAAAGTTGGCGCTATACGTTTTTGTTCATAAGACTCCCGTCCTCGCCTCAAACAGCAGAGCGCTCCTTTTGAATTATCGAATAAACCTTACTTGTTCATTTCTTGCTATCGTGACACATAAATCGTTATAGCTGATTTATTCAGCATTTTCTCCTCACACATTCATCTCTCTGCCTCCTTAGCTGCCTTTTCCGCTGAACGCGTTTGCTCCGCCCCATTTTGTTTTTAACAAGACAAGGAAGGACATTTGCCATTTTATTACGAGATCTAAAACAACATAACTTTGGTTTTTATTACAGTTTAATTTAAATTTATTGTTAGTTGTCCAGGCCATAATCTCGGTGTAGCTTTTCCTGTATTGCTGAAATAGTTGTACGAACATGGGTGGGAGTAAACGAAAATACTTGTATCATCCGCATAAATATTTCTCTTGGTATAAATATTTCGAGCGACAAGAACAATATCATTAAGATAAAAAAATATAATAACTTTGCGCCCAATGTGCTGCCCTTGGGAACTCCGGAATGTAATGGCTAGCCTGCCTGAATTATAATTAGAAAATACTTATTGATTTCTATTTAGTATGATTTCAAAATGTCTAGCGCTGTACCCCTTATTTTAAAAAAAGAAGGCGGTTTAGCTAGCAAAATAATCACGCTTTATAGAATCAAACGAATTTGAATAATTTGAAAATACGGCAAGTGGTAACTTTTGCTCGTTAAATGCTTTTAAGATAAATCCTTTTTGATTGAATGATGCCAACTCAGTAGAACGGTGCCCCCGAAGGCTAAATTGTGAGTTTGATAATAAAGAATGCTCTTTTAAGATGCGAGAGGAACCTTCGGTGTAACTGTTTTTCGAGTGGTGTAGAAAAAAAAACGGGAAAAATGGAAATCGGTTTACAATTGTTTATATCTAGCATATCACGGCCCTTGTGAAGTACGCTAACTTTTTATACCTGCATCTGAAGCGAAAAAAAAAACGGTTTCAAATGCGAGGTTATATATATGCGTTAAATATGGTGCCAGAAGATCAATGTTGTATTTGGCAGGCGACATTTGCATGCTATTAACATCAATGCTGTTGCTATTTTTAAGACTCATGACCGTTGTATATACTTCTAAATCGTCAGTCGAAAAAAAGAGAAACTGTATTTATTTGTGATAATCGCATGAACTCAAGTGCTTTATAGTTATGCGGGACGATAATACAAAGGATGTTGCACCAACATTTACGAAGAAGTGATTAAACGCATTGGCCATGATCACTTCGGTTAACCTAACCTTATTTAAATGAATTTATTGAGGTGCATTTTGAGGAGGCTTATGCTTCAGTAGTAAACGTATTCTCTTCCACATAATATCAGGCTTCATTGTTTCCAAAGGATCGAAAAGGTTGTTGAAATAATCGCGCTTAGCAATCCTTAGAAAAATAGTTAATTGACTGCGGTATTTTTTTTAAGCCACAAAACTATTTGTTTGTTTCATTTTCAAAAACTGAGGATACAAGTTAGTCTTAATACGACTCATCTTGTGTAGCTGAGGCGTGACCAAAGGCTTAAGTGATTTTTTTGTGATGCCTTATAGAATGACGAAAGAAAAATGCCAATTATGTATGGCGCTAAATATTGCTAAAAAATCCGCGTGGTTGCTTTTGGGCACATTAAATAAACAAATTATTATTATTATTATTATTATTATTATTATTATTATTATTATTATTATTATTATTATTATTATTATTATTATTATATAGTGTAGACGCCGATGTATCGAACTGTTTTTTGTCATGGCGGCCAAGATGTGCTGAGCCGAGTTAAGCTGTTTGTGTGTAGCACCTTCGGTGAAAACGTTTTTTTATGTTGCACACCTATACGTTGCTGGTCAAGGTGTGGCTAAAAAAAGATTCTGATGTGACGTGGACGGTTGATTGCTTTTATGCAAGCAACCTGAGACTATTGAGCGTGTATTCATTTTTTTCACGGACGCCGCATTTTTCTGGGACGTGCTTCAACGCACGCTAAAGAAAGAGCTGTGTATCACCCCGTCTGGCATTCGTTTTTTGAAAGTAATGAACGATGACTGCGTGCAATTTGATATGTTTTTCTTTTGGGTCTTTTCAGTATTTGGCGCTCGCGCATGGCAGTACGGCCTGCCGACCCCACTGACAAAAAAAGTTCTGCTTCTGTTTCTTTTCTCTTGTGAAGCAGGTCGAGAGTGTTTTTTTCCACGCGCAAGCCTAAGCCCGAATGGCTAGAACTTTGTAAAGCGTTTTTGGAAATGGGAGCCTTTGAACGTGCCCTGCAGAAGTCCTTGCAGCGCATTCTTAAATTGAATTGACATGTGTTGTTTGCTTTGGAATAAAGAAAAAAAAAGTAGAATATATAGTGTAGTAGTTTGCCTCCCCGACCGGATAATCAAACTCCAAGGAACCGGAGTTCGAATCCCGGCGCCGTCAAAGATGTGTGTGTATCGGCGGCTTCGTAACCTTCTTTTCTTGATCAAGTACGGTTTATTCATCTTAATATGTTTATTAATCTATTTATTTATTTATTTATTTATTTATATATTAATCACCTACATCGCCCAATGGGCATTAGTGTAGGGGGTTCAATAATACAAAAACATGTTTTTTTTAACATATACAAAAACAAAGCGTACCAAAGCACAAATATTTCACAAAAGCATGGAATACCAACAGCAATATTTGAAAATAAAAACTGTTTTTGAGGCCCAAATATTTCATAAAAAGTGTAAAATACGCACAAAAATATCGAGAAAAATATTTTGAGGAAACTTATACATTTAATAAAAAGGTAGACAACGGAAGCTACTGTGACGACATACTCTGGAAGACAGTTCCAGTCATGGATCTAATTCCGTTCTGCATCTAAACATCTTTTTCAATGGATGATGCAGCCTTGTTGAAATGTAATCTAGGAAATTAAGATATTTGTCCCTGTTATTGAGTGTAAGGCGTGTAAGGTTTAGAAAAATATTTCTAAAAAGCTTTATTCTGCGATATTTTCTCCGAGTATACCCAGCAGCTTCCAACCTAGCTTATTTTTAAAATTGGTCATACTTGATCTGATCTGAAGTTATAATTATTTGTAACAAACCACGCTGCTCTATGTTGTACACATTCAATGTTCGAAGATAAATTTAAGAAATAGGGATCCTACATCGGACAAGTGATACTCCAAGTTTGGCCTAGCGTTAGTTACATATGACAATTCCATAATATTTTCTGGAGCAATTTTAAAATTAGGTTTGATGAAATTAAGAACGCGGTTTATTTATTTATTTATTTCAAAATACTGCGACCTCGATGAGGTCATCGCAGGAATGAAACGGCACAGAGCACCCAAATAAAAACACCCACGGACGCAGGCACACTAAATAATAACAGTCGGTTAGCGCTGACTCACAACTCTTGCTTTGTATCGGTTCTCTTCTTCTACTTACAATGAACAACACTTTTTCTATGCAGTAAGAACGAGATGCCAATCCAAAAATTAAAAAACTGAAAAAATTATAAATTTTCTTACAGTTAAATAAAAGTTAAAAAATTAAAACTGAAAAAAAATTTTTTTAAAGAATTTTCACAGTTGTTGTTTGAAAGACCCTTTGGCCAAATATTCTAGTTCCCCTTTTCAAAGAGTTGCAGACATTTTCGATTTCCTGCCGTTCTCAATCACGTGGGTTCCGTATCTGGTTCGCGGGACGAAAAAATAATAAAACATTTCAACCTGGAATATGCAAGAAAATATAGGTGAGGCAAAGCAAGAGTGTGTGACACACATTTTTTTGTAAACACCTTCAAGCGGCGTGGAGAGATCAAAACGATGTTTACTACCGCATATCAGAAGTGACGACATTCAAGATGGCTGCGCCCTTGTGGAAAAGATGTATAAATGGGCTGCTGATACACCTGTTATTCTGTCTTTAAATGCTTGCTGCCGCTATAATTTCCTGGTGAGTCGATTGGGACTCTTGCCTAGCACAGTACACTTCTTTAAAAGCTCCGAACGCCCGCACTCCCTACACTGAATTCCTAAATGTCTGGAGTTGGCGTTGACGATGTTGTTGCCATGCTCTCGAAGGCGGTCATTTAGACACCGTCCAGAGTCCCAAACACTGAGCTCTATGACTGTTTGCTGGATCGCGTTTGCCAATCTCCGCCTTCGCACAGGAATATTGCCACGGTCGGCCATCTTTTTGGTAAAGTTATATTATCTCTAGCCATCATAGTAATATGGCGGGCAGCGCTGTGGCGGCAGGCTTCCCTAAAAATAGTCGTGGGTCTAGTACACTGTATACCGTGGGTGATATTTCGTCCTTGATGTGAAGTCGCTCGACGAAGCAGATTCTTGAAACTCAGTGGATGCGATTGAGGAAGGTCGACTATGCCGTCATGTTGTGTGGCGCTGTCCAAATCGCCCCGATCGCGAAGAGACAAGGACTCACCATCGGTAAGTGTTTTTTGGCTGTCCTGGCGCGCAGGGATAGATTTGGTGAAAATTATTTATTTGTTCCCAAGGTTTCCTACAAAGTAACCCTGCGATCCCTCAACTGCGGGTGAAAGACGTGTACCCTGTCTAACGGACGGTAGATTGCGTTACCATACTACTATTGTAACCTACGGTTCGCCACTGGGCCACGAGATGGCGTCTTTTTGTGCCAGAAGCGGACGGAGGCCCGCGCGCGGCCAAAATCCACCGAGAGAGGAGGACACTCTCGCTCAGGCAGCGGTGAAGAGCGGGCGTGCGACATATGCCGTGAAATTAACAATAACGCAAGTTATTTTACCTAAATCGTCCACGGAATTGACCCTATGGTGTGGCTAGAGATAATATAACTTTACCAAAAAGATGGCCGACCGTGGCTGCATTAGCGGAGCGGACAAACGCGATCCAAGTAAATTGGTCCCAACCAGCTCTCCGGCGAAATTATAGAAGCAACAAGCATTGAAAGACGGAATGACTGGTAGATGTGTCAGCAGCCCATCTATAACGTTTTTTCAAAAAGAGAATTAGAATATTTGGCCAAAGGGTCTCTCAGGCAGCAGCAGTGAGAATTACTTAGTATTTTTTTAAATTTTAATTTCAACTTTAATTTTTGTTTTAATTTTTGATTTGTATTATTTGCAAGAGAATTTTTATAATTCTTGAATTTTTCGATTTTATGGATTTGATTCTTAGTTTTAGTGCATAGAAAAAGAGTTCATTGAATGTAGAAAGAGATAATTAGTACAAACCAAGAGTTGTGAGTCAGCACTGAGTGACTGTTTCTTTTAGGGGCGAAGCTCCTTAAGGCGTGGGTCTGTCCCTCCTAGTTGTGGGTATGTAGCCACTTCGAGGTTTAGTTTATGAATGGCTCAAGAGATGGCGTGTTCCGGAATTAACTTTATGTAGAGATGACAGATGGCGCTTAGCTCATGTTATAAAAGGCACTCGCTCTTGGCGCTGCTCGTAGTTTAGCTGGATGGAGGCAGTAGACAAGGCTGCGGAGCGGAGAGCGCGCAAGGCGGCGGCAGCGCGCGCTCGCAGACAGAATCCAGCCGTGCGAGAGCGAGAGGCCGAAGCATGTCGTCAGGCTGCGCGTCGACGCCGCCAAGATCCGGCCGTGCGAGAGCGGGAAGCCGAATCGCGTCGTCAGTCTGCTCGGCGACGCCGCCAAGATCCGGCCGTACGAGAGTGGAAGCCGAAGCGGCACGGCAGCGTCGCTCAAACCTCGCACCCAATCTGGTGGTCGGAAATGTCAAGTCATTCATAGACACGGCATTGATAGAGTATGATACAAAGTACAAGAATGCACCGTTCATACTCGTTGGTGATTTTAACGTGGATATCGCTGACACGACAGATAATTGGCTCATCCAACACATGGCTTCTAGATACGCACTTAGATGTATATCGTTGGACTATATGAAACCTACCACGATTCGAGGAACATGCATAGACCTAGTATTTGCAAATTTTCCACTGCAACCCATACAAGAACCGCTCACCCTTCATTTCACGGACCATAAAGCCGTCATAATGAAGGGACATCGCAATCCATCCATCTTCTCTAAATAATAAAACTTGATTTGTATACACACACACACAGTGTTTCTCACGTCTTTACATGGCGATGAGTGGGCGAATTAACGGAAGAATCGCTGGTTTACCGACGATTCACTCCGGAGCTTCGCCCACTCATCATCATTCACCACGTGGATATGCTGTGACTTTTTAGCGTGCCTGTGTCCAGTGAGTGTTTTTCTTTGGGGGCGCTGTAACGTTAAATAGCATGGTCAATAAATTTTTTTCAGAACCAACAGATGCGCCCGAAATACGAAGCAATAATTTTGGTTGCGTCTAGTTGGTTCATGGCATTTAAAATGGTTAAAAGCGCGAACTGAAACACGGACAAAACAAGAAACGCGTACAAGGACAGGCGCTACCTACAACTGCATTTCTTGAAGAAAAGAAAAAAGCATTCACTCAGCCAGACTGTCGTTAACCATACGGATAACAGGCCATAAACCGATAACATATCCAACTGTTGATATATCATTGGTTTATGGCTTGTTATGGTGAACGAGTCTGGCAGAGAGAATTTTACAGCGAAGCTGTATACCTCTACCAGCCAAGGATATTTTCGTGTCGTTGGCGATGTAAGCAAAAAAACTCCCGGCGAACAATTGAAGGCAAAACAGCATATCTACTTTGAAATCAGGCATACAGCATACAGCTCAGTATACTTTTCAATAAAGAAAACCACAAAACAAGCATCAAAACCACATGATGGATGATAAGGCGCGTGTGAACAATAGGAACACCCTCCCACGCGTTCCGGTAAAGATTAGGTTTGCAGCTGCTTCGAAAGGGGTTGACGTCATTCGAAGCCCTCGTGTGAAGTGCAAACCGCATAATGGATGATAACGGCGCCTGCGAACATTGCGAAGCACGTTCCTTCTCCCCGCGTGTGTTTTCGTGTCGGCGTTCTCACGGAAAAAAGACTTCAGAAGATTGAAGCGAAAAGTAGAAACACCACGCATACAGCATACAGCACAACATTCGTTTCAATAAAGAATAAGCACAAAACAAGCATCCTAACCATATAATGAATGATAAGGTGCTCCTGAAAACAATGCGAAGCACGTAGCGCTCACCGCATACGTTCCCGGTGAAGATTACTGTTGCCCAAGCTGCCGCGGCGACGGCAGCTTGCGACGTGGGGAGTGACGTCACTAGCCTTTCATATATAAAAGAAGAACCCGCCTATACCCCGTTTCACCTTACGTCCGGACGCAGCGGATGCTACGAGCTATCTTAGCCAATCCCGTTCTGTGGACGTGGCCCGTGATACGCTTTCCGCGCGTCGCTGTGCCCCCTCTCTAAGGTCACGTGACAATCACACGGCCTCCGATTGGCTCTGATGGCTCGTAACATCCGCTGCGCTTAAACGTAAGATGAAACGGAGTATAGCAACTGATTTCATTGTTGCTGCAGTACCGCGATGGATAGGCCACGCATAGTTAGGACTCCCGAGGAGCAGCGTGAATACTAGGAGCGGCAAAGGGAAAAGAAACGGCAATACAACGAGCGGCGGCGTGCTGCGACCGGCGGCGGCATTTCGTATAGTGCAGTAGGCAATCGTTGCAGGTGATACCACAGCTTCGCTGACCAACTACTTTCACAGCGTGGATTGGAGCCCCAACTTTTAAAAAAAAGTTAATTATGCTGTAAGTAGCGCCTGTCCTTGCCGCACGTGTTTCATGTTTCGTTCGTGTTTCCGTTCGCGCTTTTAACCGCATAAATGCCAGACATGCGTGGCATATTATTGCCCCACAAACATTGGCGACGACGATATTAAGGTTTAAACAACTTATTATTGAACATAGTGTTACGATACCGTCTCGCAATGAAGAAGTTTTTTGCAGTAGTTCTAAATATGAAAGTAAAAAAAAAGTCAAATATTATGTTATTCACAAAGGTGGTACAGTCGCAACGACTGCACTCGAGAAGCGTAATTGGAAGGCTCACGTTTGAGCTCTAGGTCGGGCAGCCGGGGAAAGTTTCTTTATGCCTATACGCAATGCTGCTAACCTTAGATATATTTCCCTAAAACTAGGGATTTCCGTCATCATCTAGGGGCAAAGGGAAACTTTGTTGAAATCTAGGGATTGTTCTTTAATGGGTTTCAGAGGGTCTTTACAGACACGTTCCTTTCCTTTTTCGTCTTCGTGCCGGCCAAGTGCAGTGGGAAAAAGACTTCTTGTATACTGTCGGGTCCAGACATAATCTCCAGTGGTAACAACAGCGATATTGAGGGGCCACACATGGCCAAAGTAACAAACTTTAATTATGTAAAAGGTATTAACGAAGCAAACTTAACCTTAAATGGCCACCCAACTACAGGAATCGATTCTCAAGCTACTTCCATAACCATAATCTCAATATTTGTCGCAAATTAACACTTTTTCTGAATGATCTAGGGAAATCTAGGGAAGAAAAATTGGGGAACGGCCGCGGAGGTTGGCAACACTGCCTATACGTTTGCAAGACAACCGCGCTTTGAGAGCTATAGTCTGGCCACCGTGGATGGAAAGCGCTTTGTTTGGGTACAGTGTGTAGTCTATAGGGTAGGCGCCAGTCTGGAAACCGTGTGTGTACGCCTCAGCGGCCTCAGCAATACTTGACTATCAGACGATCTATACCCACACCAGCAAGCAAGGTTGCGGCGCTCAGGGGGCGCACTTGCAAACATCTCTTTTGACGAACACGCTGTTCGTAAGCAAGCCCCCGTTTTTTCACACCGGGTGTGGGCATTGCGCGTGCGCAGAAACCGGATTCGCCCGAGGCGAAGCATCTGCGCATGCGCAGCGCTGACAGCAGCTGCCACCGGAGTGGCGAAGAATCGCGGGGCGTGGCTAAATATGTTCACGTCCTCGCGATTGGTCCTCTGGAGTTCTTAGTAGCTAATGCTGCGCTCTCATTGGTTGTTGAGTGATAATAAGATGCTGGGAACCTGCCACGCCCAGCATTTCTTTACTTGTCTGTTTGTATAACAACGTTTGGCACTATAGGGCGAGCTCACCAACCCCAAATCCCATGGCAAAAAAAGTATACAAATTTTTTTCTTTTATGGAATACTTCGCAAATTATGCTTGAAGCATATTTTTAGCTTTTGAAGTCTATACAAGATAACTCTATCGGTGCCGTTTTTGTGTGTTTACTGGCAATATTACAGTTACTTCTTGCAGAAGTGACGAGACAACGAGGTTGGGTAGTTGCAAACCCTGTCCCGAATCACGACACGAGAGTTTCGATCTTGAGACCTCATCAGCGCAAGCCTGCAGGTGTTTGTACATTGTTAAAATGAATGCAATACCACTGCGTTTTTGCTTTCTCTGGAAGTCACCGTCTTTTTGCGCGAAAACGAATGCAATGATTGCTGAGCCTTCACCAGAAGAGATAACAATATTATTTTAAATATGCATGTTTTTTCGATCTGAGTCACTTGACGCCGGCTTAGTATTAAAAAAAACGCGTCCCATATTCGCAACGCCTCGTTTTTAACCTTTAAAATGCCGGTTTCTGGTGTTAGAACTTAGAACACACGGACCTTCAGGAATTCGGGAAGATTTAAGAAGGTCGGATGTGGAACGTCGAGCATGATAGTTCTGTGATTTTTATGCAGATACACAAAAACCGCAAAATGACGCTAATTAAAAAGCAGTATTAATTTGTTTTGGCACAAAATTCTTGTGAGCCGAAAACAGGATTGTTATAATTGCAAGGAGTGCTTTGAAGTAATTGTCAGTCTATGTTACAACTACCTTGTTGCATCACTGGAAATGTCAAATGAAAATCACGTCATCCAGAGTGTACCGCATCATTTGTCACTTGCGCAGGGGACTGAGTAAATTACTTGTTAATCTTCTGTTCTTGAGGCAGAAAATATTGAAGAGAACCACACTCAGAAAGGCTCACAAACGCACCGTTACCGTGTTGCCTACTCCACACCTCGCCGTAACCGCTGGTTGTAACACACTGTACGATGGTAATTACCGCACGACCGCACGGCGTCCATTTGCAATTCATGGCCCCGTCGCATTCTCGCGCGTGCGCAGACATTTGCCGAAGGTTTGCCGAATGTTTGCCGAATCTTCGCCGAATCTTTGCCGGGAACGCGACAGAACAGCACACGACAAAACAGCACGCGACAAAACAGCACGGTCAAAACAGCACGCGTCAAAACAGCACAGCGTCAAAACAGCACGACGACAAAACAGCACGCGTCAAAATAGCACGCGACAAAACAGCACAGCGTCAAAACGGCACAGCGACAGAAGAGCACGCGCCAAAACAGCACGTCGTCAAAACAGCACAGCGACAAAAGAGCACGCATGTATAGCAACTTCGAGCAGGCTCTTCACCTCTCTCTGCGCGATAATTATCTTGATCCGTCAATGCTGAGCGTTAAAAAGGCTGTAATAGGTAGCGTTTTGTGAAAACAAAACAGAACGAAAAGGCAAATGGATGGACATTGTAAGGCATTAAATAACAGCTAGTTAAGAAACATAAAAAAGTACGTTGGCGGCGACGGGATCGCTCCCAAGTCAGTGTCTCGAGTGCTGCTGCTGTGTGATTGCTAAAAATAAATAAATTGAGCAGTACTTGCTACTACTTAACTACGGTGATCTTTGAAGAGTTTGGGTAGTTAGCAATGATATGTTCGTGTCGATGTTGGCTGCGTTATCTGGTCTTTCTTTTAGAACCAGCGAAAGAGGAAAAATTATTGGGGAAAAAAGTCCATAAGTTCAAGTTATGAATCATCTGGTTTGCGGCGGTCCGGTGAGGTTCCGTAGTACTCGTCGTATTGTAATTACCACCGAACCGTAGATGACCCCCCCCCCCCCCCAAAAAAAAAAAAAAAAAAGCGGGAGATGCGTCGAATATTGATGCATTGATAGAACCGGTAAGATAAGGTGACTATAATGTCGAGCGTATTCAAGGTGTATAATGGGCACCGATTCTGCGGGGTTCATTCGCCGTGAATAAAATGTCCCGGAAACACGCGGCTGCAGCTTGCAGGTGAGAAGTTGTTTTGATTTAAATTCACAAAATATTGTCGACGAAGGCCTCGAACGAGTGGAAACCGGTGAAACAGAAACATGCCACAGCCTCAATGCTGTTGCCGTACAGCATGGGCTGAGCATACCGTTGACGCACACGCTTTCTGTTTTTTGTTTTTTCTTTAACAACTAACGACCACATATTGCCATGCGACTGATTTATTTATTGTAGACTACATCACCAGCAAACTTGCGCGTCAAAATTAGCAGAACTGCTCGAGAAATAGCCAGAATACGCACCAGCGGGGGCTCAGGTATTGCACAGGGGGCCTCATGTGCCGCATCGAGTATACTCCCCACTCCGAACTTGCCCCCAAGAGAACGGATTCGACAAAACGTGCCGTCGAAAAGTTGGCTCTCGACGAATTGGCCTGACCCTCCATTCCTTTACAGTGCCTACTTTGAGACATGCATTTTTATAGTAGCGCTATATTTCCAAATTCATTTTTAACTGAAAAAGGTGAGTATCTTTTAGGGCGTTTGGAGGGGTCGGTTGGGGGGGGGGGAGAGGGTGACTCATTCTTTACCGTATGACTACTTCCTTTCGCAGTTTTTATCTTGTCTCAAAGATCGGTTCAACTTTCAACTAAAGCTCCGGGGGCGCAGGGGTTTTCAGGACGAAATCTGGGTTTTTCACCTGATAGCGATTCGTGTGCCGAATTCTTTGCTCAAAGAAGACAGTTTATCGTGAACTGAACGATGAAAATCAAGGGCGTCCGTAACTTTCGCACATTTTTTAACACCCCTAGCTTCCGTCTTCTAGTCTAGAGGAGGGAATAAAACTACTCACGATACATTTTAAACAAAAGCTTTTAAATATTACATTTTTGTCGGTATACTGGTTTTCGCCAATAAACCGAAAAGAACCGAGAAGCTTATGAGTCTACAAATATTCACCGCAATACACCGAAAACTTCTGTTTCAAGCTATATTGTCAATGTCCTGCTTTGACGCTGTGCTGTTTTGACGCTGTGCTGCTTTGTCGCGGTGCTGTTTGGACGCCTTTCCCTTCTGTCGCTGTGCCCTTTTGACGCTGTGCTGTTTTTACGCTCTGCTGTTTTGACGCCGTGCTGTTTTGGCACGTGCTCTTCTGTCGCTGTGCCGTTTTGACGCTGTGCTGTTTTGTCGCGTGCTATTTTGACGCGTGCTGTTTTGTCGCCGTGCTGTTTTGACGCTGTGCTGTTTTGACGCGTGCTGTTTTGACCGTGCTGTTTTGTCGCGTGCCGTTTTGTCGTGTGCTGTTCTGTCATGGTGCCATCTTTGCCAAACTTTCCTTCAAAAGTTTGGCATGCCCCGAACTTTTTCGATTTTGAAGTTCAGGCAGATTCGGTCCATCACTAGTAAATACAGAGCACAGAAAAAGACGTATACGAAGAGAACACAGGACTAGTCATGAACCAACTCGCATGCATTGCAACTTTATTTCAGGCATTTGCTGGCATCATATCAATGATGTGTGTGTGTGTGTGTGTGTGCGTGTGTGTGTGTGCGTGTGCGTGTGTGTATGTGTGTGTGTGTGTGTGTGTTTGTGTGTGTGTGTGTGTGTGTGTGTGGTGTGTGTGTGTGTGTGTGCGCACCCACACAGCATTTCCAATGTTTGCTGCACTGCTCAGCAGAAACTGGTTATGCCGCATTCAGAATTCGCGCACGCTAGAATAACGGTTGAAAATATGTGGGAGTTGTTGTTTATAATAATAGTAATAATAATAATAATAATAATAATAATAATAATAATAATAATAATAATAATAATAATAATAATAATAATAATAATAATAATAATAATAATAATAATAATAACAACTTTATTTGTTACGGAAGAGCATATTCAAGGCACAGTGCAGGTTCACCAAAGCCATCATGGGCTTGTGCGGCAAACCCAGCTATATAATTGCGTAAAAATAAAAATCAGTTCTAGATTTAAAAAAAGCAGAATTATCACCAAGTTTTTACAGAAATTACAACTGTAGACTAACGCTAAAAAAATCCTTTAAGTCAGGAAAATTATAGACAAACACACACACAGGCACTAGCGTCACTTTTCACCATTAGAAGTAGCAGAAAATCTTGTCCAGTTCTTTCGACACGGAGGATGCAGATGACTTCCTTTGTTGCCACATAATAATAATAATAATAAAAATCACACATAGAACAAATATAAGATAAGATAAGCTTTAAGGCTGTTCTAGTCCAAGCGATGGACTGATAATAAAAAATAAACAAAACCATTGATTAAAAAAAGAAGAGAACACAGACACACGCATAAGTCGACTAGTAAAATGCCACGGCCGTAGCAGAAAAAAAATCGTCGAGTAAGCAGTGCACTGTTGACAAAGTTTTAGGCGTGGCTCAAATTGAAGCCTAAGGCACTCGAAATTGGATAAACTTGAGATGTCCAAGGTAGGTAGGAACAATCCAAACAGAGAACCAGAAGCACTCATGAGGGAAAAGGACTTGGGCTCATAGCGTCATGTAGCAGTTCGTGCTAACGTGCGGGATCACAGAAGTACCCATTTTGAGCACAAAATACCAAAAAAACAAAATCGATATCACGAGAAAGTCATCGCTAATCTCCAAAACTATATATATATATATAAAAAAGCAGGCACAAAAAAGAACAAATTTAGGTTACATGTACCACCATTTGGGTAACTATCATATAAAGTCACACATTCAAAAGACAGACCAATCAGTATCATTCCAAGTGAATATAAAGAAAATAATAAAAACAACAACATAAGAACACAAGAGGACATGCAATCCTTAAGAAAAAAAAAACACTCACAGACAATACGCCAGGTACTCGAGGCTTTCCAAAAAATGTCACGGAAAGAAATAATTAAAGTTAACAAACCATCGCCACTGAATGTGAGATGACGAAGCGCACTCTTAAGCTTTTTCTTTGAAGACAACTCACAAACACCTGCGGGTAAAGTGTTAAAAATTTGAGGCACATAGAACGAACGCAAGTTCTTGCCATATCGGGTGTAACAGGCAGGAACTAGGAATCGTGGAACCGTTCTTAGATTACGCACATTTGGCCGAACTGTTTTAAATTCATCGTTCCAATAGTGGCTTAGTACGACCGTTTCCAGGAACAAAGATTGAAAGTTGTGCATATCCAAAACCTGAAAAATGTCGAGATTGGACATGGGTTTGTAATGAACATTACGCAGCATTCCTCTTGAGATGCTATTTATCTTTGTGTGCCATAAACCAGAGCATTTTCCAAAAGTAGTAATGCCGTAGCGGAGTGTGTTATACGCTAATGAGTGGGCTATGAGTTTTCGAAGATAAAGCGGTAGAAAAGTCTTTATGTTGAACAGCAAGCAGGAAACGCTCCTTAACTTGGAACATAGTTTTGTCAGATGGGAATTCCATGAAAGGTCTGAGTCAAGAATAATGCCAAGATACTTGACAGTGTCAGAGTAAGGGATGGGGTACATTGGCATGTGTGGCAGTTTGATGTATGGAGAAAAAGAGGGTAGCTCAGCACCGTAGTTTTGAGGGGGCTGCGGAAGCATACCAATTTTGTTTTGGACACATTAATGTCAATAAGGTTAGTAGAAAACCAGTCCATCAGACCTAGGGAGCAGGTCTGGAGCATTTCCATTGCTCTAGAATAGCAAAGATGGCTTGTAAGCAAAAGAGTGTCATCTGCGTACTGAAAGAGCGTGTACAGTTAGATACAGAAGTATACATATCATTGACATAAATATTAAATAAAACAGGTGAAAGAACCGAACCCTGGGGTACACCTGAGTTTAAGGAGACTTTAGCGCTGCGAATTCCGTCAATCGTAACCAGTTGTGAACGATCTTGTAGAAAATGTTTCAACAGAATTAGGAAGGGGCCCCGAAAACCAACAGCCGAAAGTTTCTCGATTAAGATAGAATGGCTAACAGTATCGAATGCTTTTGCTACATCCAAAAAGCAGGCACAAATATATAAATTATGTTCGAACCCTAAATTTATGTAGTCCGAGAGTGATTCCAAAAGTGGTTGTGTTCCTCGTCCAGGAACGAACCCGTATTGGGTGGGGATATTAAGCTGCACTTTTCTACGAAAGATGACATGGATCGATAAATAAATTTTTCTAATATTAGAGCAAGGCATGGTAAAATAGATATTGGGCGATAGTTCTCAACCCGACCGCGTTGACCGCCTTGAATAAGGCTTAACTATAGCAGTTTTAAATTCGATGGGGTTGTTACCCGACTTGATTATCTCGGTGAAAATAAGGAGTGTATCTTGAATGTGTCTGAGGTTTCTATGGATATCGCTAAGGTGATTTATTAGGCTTCAGACCTAATACTATGGATTCCAAGTCTTGAATAGTCATTTGAGGGAGAAACGCGGAGTTTGAGTTGTGGAGAGGAGGGTATGATGTACTGGCTTGTCTTAATTTGCCTGAGAACGAGACAAAAACAAATCATTGAATCTATTGGCCGTAGAAAGGGATTGATCCCAAACGCACCATCAAAAGTCTTCGCTTGCGACCGAGAAGAGCCAACACCGCGCAATTCGTTCATCAACGACCAGGATTTAACTGCATTTGATCGAGATTCGGAGAACTGTTTCTGAAAGTAACGCCGCTTAGCCGAGCGAATAAGTGCGCTCACTTTGTTCCCAATTCTTCTGAATTCAGATAATAAGCTCGAGTTATGAGGCGACCGACGGCACCGTTTTCAGGCTATTTCTTTAAGTTTAATACCAGAGAGAATGTCATTATTTAACTAGCGGATACTAGATTTTCTTTGTTTAATTACGATCGTTTTCTTTGAGGCTTCAGAGAACTGCTTGAACAACTGAACAAAGCGGGGATAGAGGATGGATGGTGTTGTAGATCTTTGAAAACTATGCCAATCATATGCTGAAATATATTTGTCGAACCTATGACGATCAACTATTTCAACCCTACGCTCTTTGTTTCGATCTCCTAAAGGCCGGTCGCCGGGGAATACTAGGTGACAAGCCACAAAGTAGTGGTCCAAAATCTTTTGCGATATAACTGCTGTTTTTGTTGCTACTGATGGTACTCTTAAATTTATATAATCAATTGACGAAATTGCATGAATGTCTCCTACGTATTCCTCCCTTGTGGCGGCCTGAATTGCAGGTTCGATTCCATGATCTGCCAAAATAGTAAGGTACTCGCACACCTGTGCCCTCGATAATTTCAGTCATAATGTTTCACTACTACTACTACTACTACTACTACTACTACTACTACTAATAATAATAATAATAGCCGAAGCCTAACCACTGGTGCACTCGCTAGAAGTAAACAAGAACACAAATAATAAATATTAAGAAAGGTACGAAATGCAAACAACAGTATAGAACAAAATACTCAACAGTGACTACGTACACGCATCAACCACATACATGGCGCAAACATTTTTTTTTAAATCGGCACAAATCTGGATTGAAATTGTCTACATCAGATGAGTCTAGATGGTTTAAATAGTTTTGAATGCGGGTCAACGTGGAACGTGCGGTGATTTCGAACATTTCTTCCAGGTATATGATAGTGCACAGATGAGACTAATGAGCTAATGTCGAGGTAACAGGGTATACATTTAAACAAAAATGAAAGGTCGCGCGAACACCGCCTCGTTGCAAGTTCAGATGTGGTTGCCATGTGAATGGGGTAGGCGTTCAGAAAGGTATTTGAAAAATTTCGTTTTTATTCGTCACTTTTGCCGAAGGCCAGTTGCTTCTTCAATATTTTCCCAGATGAAATGAATGTCATAGCATCTGGAAATAATTTTGTGGTCACAATTACTGTTAAAAGGCTTCAAATGAATGTCTCGTGTGAAATTATTTGAAGGTTAACTGTTGACACTAGAAAGATTTGCTAGGTGGCGCAAGCCGCCCCCAATTTAAACAGTTCAGCTGGTGGCCTTTGTCTATCCATTCATCCGTGGTGCGTTGCTCCTTTCACAGATGGCGCCACGACCTGCAGACTTTGCGTCGGATGCATTTTCGGTCCGGAAACTACGGAGTTTGTTTTTAGCCCCCGCGATCGAATCCACTTGGCCAATCCCGACTCCCCTCTCGCCTCGCTTTATACATTGTTGCGGTCATCCACCGGGCTGACGTAGACGGATGGGTTTTGCATGACGTGAAGCAGGAAATGGAGTGGGGATAAGCGCTTCAATTTTTTTAATTCCCTGGAAAAATCAACGCGAAAAACACAGTATCAGGAGAAATACTCAAAAACCGCGTGCGCGTTACCCGTGCTTGCGATTTTTTAAAGTATTATACGCACCGGAGTGTTTAGAAACCGCGTTTCAAAAATAATATGGAAATGCCTGTTCTTTTTGTGTGTGTGTGTTTGGATTTTGACGTGGTATTGGCATTAAAAGTGGTCTCCGTGATTAAATAATGCATTAGCTACCGCAGCAGACACAATTTGTTTTTCGTCTATACATTCTATATTCGTGTACCCTGAGTGAAACATTTACTTCGATGAAACCGGATATTTTTTTTTACCCATTTTAAAACGACAATTTCAGGAAATTACTAGTCTTTTTGTTGTCTCGTGTACGTGCTGCCTAAACGAAATGTCTGTAGATGATCGATTATCTCGCAGCGTTTTTTGTCGTCCGTGTTTCTGTCTAGAATCTCCTTAAGCCGAAAATAAAGCGCAGCGGAGGCTACGAGCCGTCCCCGAGCCAATCCAAAGCTCCAAGCTTCGGCCGCAGCCAACTGAAAGGTCACGTGACACGTTGGCAACTCTGGATTGGCTGGCAGTGGCTTATTCGTACATCCATTCATTCGATCGTTTTGATTTTGTCGCTCACGAACGAGATGGAGTAGACAAATTAGTCTGATTGAATTTAAAAGCTAAAACATTTGAATTCAAAACGTCGATATTCGCCGCACCAAAGGCTGGTTGGCATATTTGCGTCGACCGCGTTGCACTGCGCTGCGTCGTGCAACGCAGCGCTTCCTCATTGGCTCGCCGTAAGGGTCGCCATAGCAACAGCTTCGACGCAAGCAGTCTTAACGCAGTCAAACGCAACTGCGTGAACGAGCCTTAAGTACGTTATACAAGTGCTGTATACGGGCCGGGGCTATTTGAGATGATTTTGGTTAAAAAAAATAAGAACGTGGGAGAAAAAGAACGTGGGAGGAACGTAAATATGAATAGATGACGCGAGGAAAGGGCAATGTATATAATCAGTAAAGACATTTATATAAAAAATATTAAATTTCGCTTACCTCTTCATGAACCAAAAGTATACGGCAATACACTCTAAGAAATTCCCTGCGCGTCTACTTACCAGGAAAACACTCGAAGAGCCAATCTCTGTGATCTACGATATCAGCTGAGCGAATGATGAGGCGGAACGTCCGTTTAGGCCTCAAAATGAAGTCTGCGCTGTGGCATTACGCAATGCAAGCATGACGCTTTGCATTGCGTAATGCCACAGCCCAGACTTCATTTTTAGCTATAAACGGATGTTCCGCCTCATCATTCGCTGGGCGGATTTCGTAAATATCAGAGATTAACCGCCGAATTCATAAACCTCACTCAAATTGAGGGGCCCCTCCACTTCCTCGAGGAAGGCGCGAGGGCGGGCGCTGGCCAATCGCGATAACGGATCCGCCGTCGCGATTGGCCAACGCCGGCCCTCACGCCTTCCTCGAGGAAGTGGAGGGGACCCTCAATTTGAGTGAGGTTTGTGAATTCGGCGGTAACTCTCGAGTGTTTTGCGGGTAAGTAGACACGCAGGCATTACTTAGAGTGTCGAATAGTGTGAAATTTTGAAGTATATATCTCCTATATTCATACTAAACTGTACGACCCATCATATAACGATCATAAAAAAAAGTTCGAAAGAGACGCTTTTGAACACTTTGGTGTCAAAAGTGTTTATTTTAAGACAAAAAAAAAGAGAAGAAAAGCTCTGTGCAGCTTGGTTCTGCAGTTATTCGAAGAAACAAAGAGACGAATGGGTAGAGTGCCTGCTTACTTTTTCTACTATCGTGATCCAACCGGGCCAATCAAGAGCACGAGCGTTCCATCATTGACTTTTCCCAGGGATGTAGAAGAATAGGTCCGTGCACGCCGAAGAACGGTCTCGGGCATTAGTGACTAAAACCGACAATCAACGAGTCGAAGGACCGTTGATGACGCCCGAAGTTTTAAATATTGCCGATTCCATCATCTCTTTGGCGACCCTACTGGTTGCAAGCTGTCCGCTAAACGCAAGCTCGCTTCACGTGTGCAGTCACCCACGGAATCGTACATGACATACATACAGGACATCCTCTCACTTTGCCAGAAAGCGGACCCCAAAATGCACTGACTCAGAAAACTCCCCCAAGTGC
>JAZHYW010054636.1:0-17470 GCA_037355805.1 Ixodes ricinus
TTCGGCGAAAATTCGGCAAATATTCGGCAAACATTCGGCAAATGTTTGCGCACGCGCGAGAATGCGACGGGGCCGTGGATTGCAAATGGACGCCGTGCGGTTGTGCGGTTACCATCGTACAGTGTGTTACAACCAGCGGTTACGGCGAGGCGTGGAGTAGGCAACACGGTAATGGTGCGTTTGTGAGCCTTTGTGAGTGTGGTTCTCTTCAATATTTTCTGCCTCAAGAACAGAAGATCAACAAGTAATTTACGCAGTCCCCTGCGCAAGTGACAAATGATGCGTGTACACTCTGGATGACGTGATTTTCATTTGACATTTCCAGTGATGCAACAAGGTAGTTGTAACATTGACTGACAATTACTTCAAAGCACTCCTTGCAATTATAACAATCCTGTTTTCGGCTCAATGGAAGTCTGTGCCAAAACAATATACTACTGCTTTTAATTAGCGTCATTTTGCGGTTTTCGTGTATCTGCATAAAAATCACAGAACTATCATGCTCGGCGTTGCACATCCGACCTTCTTAACTCTTTCCAAGTTCCTGAAAGTCCTGTGTGTGTTCTAACACCAGAAACCGGCATTTTAAAGGTTAAAAAATCAGCAGAACCCATCCTTTGGGAATGATTATCTACGTTAATGCGAATAGCATCAAACGGTGCGGAGTTATGCGCGTTCGTCAGGTGGCCGGCACACTCTAGATACGCCAGCCCACTCTTAAGGCGATTCTAAATTTGTTGACACTTTCACAGCCCTGCGCACGATCTCCGCAGCCCAGCACGTGCGTTTGTGTCACTTAGGAAGGCGAGCAAAGCACGCGCCATACGCACAAACACTCAAAATGGTACCGACCAGACTTTCTGGCGTCTCAGCTAGTCTCAACCAACGGTACTCTAAACGGTTGTTTATATCTTTACCATAGGACGCGCCTTACAGCGCTGTCACAGCTACCGGTGCGCGCGCGTTCCATGCACGAGGGCTCATTCCGCTCTCGTGAGGGTGAGCACGGCCGCTACATCACCCTCTCCCGGCGCGGGAGAGGGTGAGCTAGGGGCAGTGCTAAGCCTCACGAGAGCGGATGAGCCCTGCGTGCATGGAACGCGCGCGATGGTAAAGATATAAACAGGTGTTTAGAGTGCCTTGAATGACTGCCTTCATAGCTCTGTGGTTAGCGCGTCTGCCTGCTGATCAAAGGGTCAACGGTTCGAATCCCGCCGGCGCCGGTCTTTTTTATTTATTTATCGACCCGCGGCGTAAGAGGTTAGATAGCCAGATAGATATAGATAGATAGATAGATAGATACATAGACGAAAAGTGCGTGAAGTATCCAAAGAATGCTATTCGCATTAAAACGAGGCGCTGCGAATATGGGACGCGTTTTTTCATACTAAGCCGGCGTCAAGTGACTCAGATTGACAAACATGCATATTTAAGATAGTGATAGCCTCTTCTGGTGAAGGCTCAGCAATCATTGACTCCGTAAGTGTGACGTCATGGGTCCAAACAAACCGTTGCTAGGGTCGTTGTTATGGACGAATACATGTGGCTCGGTTTCGCTACGAAAACCCGACCGTTCAAAAATCAGGAGTAGGATTTAAACTTCTAAAAATCACAGATATAGAAAGCTTGAATGTCATATATGTTTCGACAGAAGTGTGCCGG
Source organism: Ixodes ricinus (assembly GCA_037355805.1). Taxonomy (NCBI): domain Eukaryota; kingdom Metazoa; phylum Arthropoda; class Arachnida; order Ixodida; family Ixodidae; genus Ixodes; species Ixodes ricinus. The sequence goes on from JAZHYW010054636.1 coordinate 1,663, forward strand.
TAATCGCTCGTTTCTGAAATATTTACGACTGCAACTTTCGGTCCTCAAGATGCCTGCAGCAGACGACGAATACAAGAAGCATGCCGTCTGCCGCACGCCAGCCGGGGCCGTCGTTTGAATCGTGTGAATAAAGACGATATTCTGACATCGCATTTGTTTGAAATATAATGAGTTTCATACACTTATAAGATTTCATAGTGGGGTGCGATGCAAAATATGGTTTATCGAAAGTCCGGGCGTCGATCGAGATGATAGTCTGCTAAAAGATCGCATTGCACCTGCGAGAAAAGCACTTCAGGCGAACGGTTGAGATCCCAAATTTTGTTTGCGGACTCGCGCTATGCGAGGGTGCTTCGTATACCTGGTTGTAACCATCGCGTGGAGAGAGTTTCTTGCAGTTTCTTCAGATTTCCGCAAGACCCCAAAGCGCGAAAGAACTGGATAAAAACATAAGGTAAGTCTATTACAGACTGTACTCGCATCGCGGGTTCGATGAAGATCTTCACCAAAAGAGCACATCCACGGAATTTGATGTATACCAAGGGAAAAAAAAACAAAATACTGCGAAATCGCGATAGACATGCAATTCTTTAATAACCTGACAACCACTATAATAATAATAATAACAAACGACTTACCTCGACGGCGTACGATTTGTTTCTCATGCTGGCCTGCACTACGCCGGTAATGCACTTCAGGTCGTCGTCGTAACGATCTGCATGACGCGGTTTGACTTTACTGCATTTTCACTCCTCGTAACTAAGCTAAGTTGTTCACAGAAAAAAAACGCACATTGCGGAGGCCTCTACGGCCATGGTGATGCACTTGTTTTTGTCGCTCGTTTACCGACGCAATTGAATGAAGACGCCCGCTGCAACAGAGGCCAGCAAATCTATCGTGTCGTCTGCTACCAAAGCAAAGCGGAGTGTAAGACTTCAGAAATGGCTTTCATCGTTGCGATACGACACTGAGACGACAAGAACATCTTCATAATTCGATATCAAGAAGTTAGGTTGCTTACAAAAAATTGTTTACTTACTTGTAAGCAAAAATCTAGCCTCATGTGGAGTCTCCATGCATTAGTCCATAGCAACGTCCCTAGCAACGGTTTGTTTTGGACCCAGACGCCATGTTGTGACGTCATCACTTGCGGGGTCAATTGCATTCGTTTTTGCGCACGAAACGGTGACTCCTGAGAAAGTAAAACGCGGTGGTATTGCATTCATTTTAACAATGTACAAACACCTGCAGGCTTGCGCTGATGAGGGCCTCAAGATCGAAACTCTCGTGTCGTGATTCGGGACTGCGTTTGCAACTACCCAACCTCGTTGTCTCGTCACTTCTGCAAGAAGTAACTGTAATATTGCCAGTAAACACACAGAAACGACACCGATACGATTATCTTGTAGAAGATCACCTTATTTAGTAATAACTGTGTCAATATAGCATTATAGAATGCATTTTAAGTTAAGAAAAAAAAACAGAAAACCTTTTTTCATAAAAACAAACTAAATAACAACGTTGAGTCTGGTAACAAAGTACTTTTGCCGAATCTTTGCCGAATCTCTAGAAAAGTTCGGCAAAAGCTTGGCCTTGCCGAATCCCAAGATTTGGCGCCAAATTTTTGATTCGGCAAAAGTTCGGCCCATCACTAGTATTTACCTTAACTAGCAAATGACGCCCTTGCAGTAGACCGCAAATACCCCGTGTAACGAAAATTAAATGACCAGTGAACTCCCACCCAGACATGGGCCGTATTTCCGCCGCAGAACTATTGTTAGACGGAGAACCCCTATTGAACTACTTGACCGGCATCTCCTAGTAAAAAGTAATGCGAAAGTAGCGTACTAAACTATAAATCACACTTAGGGCTACTTCGGCGAATTTTCGAGCTACCCCAACTAACTATATCTTTGAAATCCCCGGCCTTCGCCCTCTCCAGTATGCTATTTAGTACCTGGGAATTCAAAATAGTTATTGTGAAATCGGTAACTTCAAAAAATACCCGTGCCAGTAGTCAGTTTCAGGTATGCTTGCCAGTCGAGCATGCAGGCAGTACAAAAAAAAAATGGAACATGCCGAGCGTTTGTTTCGGTGTGAGCTTCCAAAGCATTCATTTGACGCCAATGAAATGTCTTGTAAAGAGTTGGGAACAACTTTGACACTCCGAAGAGTGAATGCCTGCCTGCCGCTAACGTCACTTTTTCATTGTTGCAAGTAGAGACTTTCAGATTGGAAAGCACGATGAGGAGAAAAAAAAAGTGTATATTGAATAACTTCGCGAAACAAAAGGTTATTTTAGGCTAATGTTTGGGATAATATTTCAGATATGTTATTTGATGTGGCAAAGTTTCAGGCAAATCGGGGACTACGAAAATCGACACCGGAGTACACGTTTCAAGCGTATTTTTGCGTACTTTCAACATATGAAAGATAGTTGTAACTTAACGGTTGTTCTTGAAAAAAAAAAAAAAAAACAGAACCGTGTTTTTTTGGTTTGGAAGAAAACAAACTCTATTAGAAGGAGAGGACGCTAGCGATTGCGATAGAACGCGAAAGTTTGAGAACTTGACGTTACCTGGATAGAATACAAGATCATTTTTAGATAAGCCGACGTCCAACTATAAGATTAATATCGTTAGAACAAGAAATGGCAATGTGGGGAACCCTTCAATATATATTTTAGCAAAAAAAAAACGAAAATACTTTGCCAACAAGAAAGAAAATAATATTATCTCTTTCGCCAAGTGTTTTTCACTGATATAAGTGTCACGTTAGTCTACAACGGCAGTTCTTGTTGAGACGATATTAAACATAAGTGGACGTCGGCTCATGAAAAAAAAATACTTCTCTGTAATTTTTTGATCTAGGTAATGTATAGTGTTCTTTCAATTTCGCGTTAAATCCTAACCGCTAGCTAGCGTCCCATTCCCACGGAGTTCCAGCTTTCTGCGATACATAGTGTAGGTACGCAAGCCGAAAAGTAAGGATACTCTTTCTTGAGAACACCCGGTACTTAGCGATATTCGTCATTCTACGGCAACTAAGGCGTTCCATACTAATAAGTGTATGTCGAGTATAGACTTCAAAAGCTAAAAATGTGCTTCAAGCTTAATTTGCGAAGTATTCCATAAAAGAAAAAAGTTAGTATACTTTTTTTTTGCCATGGGATTTTGGGTTGGTGAGCTCGCCCTATAGTGCCAAACGTTGCTATACAAACAGACAAGTAAAGAAATGCTGGGCGTGGCAGGTTCCCAGCATCTTATTATCACTCAACAACCAATGAGAGTGCAGCATTAGCTACTAAGAACGCCAGAGGACCAATCACGAGGACGTGAACATATTTAGCCACGCCCCGCGATTCTTCGCCACTCCGGTCGCAGCGCTGTCAGCGCTGCGCCTGCGCAGATGCTTCGCCTCTGGGTGAATCCGGTTTCTGCGCACGCGCAATGCCCACACCCGGTGTGAAAAAACGGGGGCTTGCTTACGAACAGCGTGTTTGTCAAAAGAGATGTTCGCCAGTGCGCCCCCTGAGCGCCGCAACCTTGCTTGCTGGTGTGGGTATAGATCGTCTGATAGTCAAGTATTGCTGAGGCCGCTGAGGCGTACACACGGTTTCCAGACTGGCGCCTACCCTATAGACTACACACTGTACCCAAACAAAGCGCTTTCCCATCCACGGTGGCCAGACATATAGCTCTCAAAGCGCGGTTGTCTTGCAAACGTATAGGCAGTGTTGCCAACCTCCGCGGCCGTTCCCCAATTTGTCTTCCCTAGATTTCCCTAGATATTCAGAAAAAGTGTTAATTTGCGACAAATATTGAGATTATGGTTATGGAATAGCTTGAGAATCGATTCCTGTAGTTGGGTGGCCATTTAAGGTTAAGTTTGCTTCGTTAATACCTTTTACATAATTAAAGTTTGTTACTTTGGCCATGTGTTGGCCCCTCAATATCGCTGTTGTTACCACTGGAGATTATGTCTGGACCCGACAATATACAAAGAAGTCTTTTTCCCACTGCACTTGGCCGGCACGAAGAGGAAAAAGGGAAGGAACGTGTCTGTAAAGCCCTCTGAAACCCCATTAAAGAACAATCCCTAGATTTCAACAAATTTTCCTTTGCCCCTAGATGATGACGGAAATCCCTGGTTTTAGGGAAATATATCTAAGGTTAGCAGCAGTGCGTATAGGCATAAAGAAACTTTCCCTGCTTGCCTGACCTAGAGCTCAAACGTGAGCCTTCCAATTGCGCTTACTCGAGTGACAGTTCGTTGAGACTGCACTACCTTTGTAAATAATATAATATTTGACTTTTTTTTTTACAATTTCATACTTTAGTAGACTTACTTTCATAAAGAACTACTTCTTAATGGCGAGAGGGTATCGTAACACTATGTTCAATAATAATTTGTTTAAACCTTAATATCGTCGTCGCCAATGTTTGTGGGGCAATAATATGCCACGGATGTCTGGCATTTATGCGGTCAAAAGCGCGAACGGAAACACGAACGAAACATGAAACACGTGCGGCAAGGACAGGCGCTACTTACAACATAATTAATTTTATAAAAAAGTTGAGGCTCAATCCACGCTGTGAAAGTGGTTGGTCAGCGAAGCTGTGGTATCACCTGCAACGATTGCCTACTGCACTATACGAAATGCCGCCGCCGGTCGCAGCACGCCGCCGCTGGTTGTATTGCCGTTTCTTTTCCCTTGGCCGCTCCTAGTATTCACGCTGCTCCTCGGGAGTCCTAACTATGCGTGGCCTATCCATCGCGGTACTGCAGCAACAATGAAATCAGTTGCTATACTCCGTTTCATCTTACGTTTAAGCGCAGCGGATGTTACGAGCCATCGGAGCCAATCGGAGGCCGTGTGAGTGTCACGTGACCTTAGAGAGGGGGCACAGCGACGCGCGGAAAGCGTATCACGGGCCACGTCCACAGAACGGGATTGGCTAAGATAGCTCGTAGCATCCGCTGCGTCCGGACGTAAGGTGAAACGGGGTATAGGCGGGTTCTTCTTTTATATATGAAAGGCTAGTGACGTCACTCCCCACGTCGCAAGCTGCCGTCGCCGCGGCAGCTTGGGCAACAGTAATCTTCACCGGGAACGTATGCGGTGAGCGCTACGTGCTTCGCATTGTTTTCAGGAGCTCCTTATCATTCATTACATGGTTAGGATGCTTGTTTTGTGCTTATTCTTTATTTAAACGAATGTTGTGCTGTATGCTGTATGCGTGGTGTTTCTACTTTTCGCTTCAATCTTCTGAAGTCTTTTTTCCGTGAGAACGCCGACACGAAAACACACGCGGGGAGAAGGAACGTGCTTCGCAATGTTCGCAGGCGCCGTTATCATCCATTATGCGGTTTGCACTTCACACGAGGGCTTCGAATGACGTCAACCCCTTTCGAAGCAGCTGCAAACCTAATCTTTACCGGAACGCGTGGGAGGGTGTTCCTATTGTTCACACGCGCCTTATCATCCATCATGTGGTTTTGATGCTTGTTTTGTGGTTTTCTTTATTGAAAAGTATACTGAGCTGTATGCTGTATGCCTGATTTCAAAGTAGATATGCTGTTTTGCCTTCAATTGTTCGCCGGGAGTTTTTTTGCTTACATCGCCAACGACACGAAAATATCCTTGGCTGGTAGAGGTATACAGCTTCGCTGTAAAATTCTCTCTGCCAGACTCGTTCACTATAACAAGCCATAAACCAATGACATATCAACAGTTGGATATGTTATCGGTTTATGGCCTGTTATCCGTATGGTTAACGACAGTCTGGCTGAGTGAATGTTTTTTTCTTTTCTTCAAGAAATTCAGTTGTAGATAGCGCCTGTCCTTGTACGTAGTTTCTTGTTTTGTCCGTGTTTCAGTTCGCGCTTTTAACCATTTTAAATGCCATGAACCAACTACACGCAACCAAAATTATTGCTTCGTATTTCGGGCGCATCTGTTGGTTCTGAAAAAAATTGATTGACCATGTTATTTAACGTTACAGCGCACCAAAAGAAAAACACTCACGGACACAGGCACACTAAAAAGAAACAGTCACTCAGTGCTGACTCACAACTCTTGGTTTGTATTGGTTATCTCTTTCTACGATTCAATGAACTCTTTTTCTATGCACTAAAACTAAGAATCAAATCCATAAAATTGAAAAATTGAATAATTATAAAATTCTCTTACAAATATTACAAATTAAAAATTAACACAAAAATTAAAGTGGAAATTAAAATTGAAAAATACTAAGTAATTCTCACTGCTGCTGCCTGAGAGACCCTTTGGCCAAATATTCTAATTGCCTTTTTGAAAAAGTTATAGATGGGCTGCTGACACATCTACAGTCATTCCGTCTTTCAATGCTTGTTGCTTCTATAATTTCGCTGGAGAGCTGGTTGGGACCAATTTACTGGATCGCGTTTGTCCGCTCCGCGAATGCAGCCACGGTCGGCCATCTTTTTGGTAAAGTTATATTATCTCTAGCCACACCATAGTGTTAATTCCGTGGACGATTTAGGTAAAATAACTTGCGTTATTGTTAATCTCACGGCATGTCGCACGCCCGCTCTTTTTCACCGCTGCCTGAGCGAGAGTGTCCTCGTCTCCCGCTGGATTTGCGCCGCGCGCGCGCCTCCGCCGCTTCTGGCACAATAAGACGCCATCTCGTGGCCCAGTGGCGAACCGTAGGTTACAATAGTAGTATGGTAACGCAATCTACCGTCCGTTAGACAGGGTACACGTCTTCCACCCGCAGTTGAGGGGTCGCGGGGCGACTTCGTGGAAACCTTGGGAACAAATGAATATTTTTCACCGAACCTATCCCTGCGCGCCAGGATAGCCAAAAAACACTTACCGATGGTGAGTCCCTGTCTCTTCGCGATCGGGGCGATTTGGACAGCGCCACACAACATGACGGCATAGTCGACCTTCCTCAATTGCATCCACTGAGTTTCAAGAATCTGCTTCGTCGAGCGACTTCACATCAAGCACGAATATCACCCACGGTACAGTGTACTAGACCCACGGCTATTTTTGTGGCAAGCCTGCCGCCATAGCGCTGTCCGCCATATTACTATGATGGCTAGAGATAATATAACTCTACCAAAAAGATGGCCGACCGTGGCCACATTCCTGTGCGAAGGCGGAGATTGGCAAACGCGATCCAGCAAACAGTCATAGAGCTCAGTGGTTGGGACTCTGGACGGTGTCTAAATGACCGCCTTCGAGAGCATGGCAACAACATCGTCAACGCCAACTCCAGACATTTAGGAATTCACTGTAGGGAGTGCGAGCGTTCGGAGCTTTTAAAGAAGTGTGCTGTGCTAGGCAAAGAGTCCCAATCAACTCACCAGGAAATATATAGCAGCAGCAAGCATTTAAAGACGGAATGACAGGTGTATCAGCAGCCCATCTATACATCTTTTCCACAAGGGCGCAGCCATCTTGAATGTCGTCACTTCTGATATGCGGTAAAACATAGTTTTGGTCTCTCCACGAGGCTTGAAGGTGTTTACAAAAAATGCGTGATTGTCACACATTCTTGTTTTGTCTCACCTATGTTTTCTTGCATATTCCAGGTTGAAATGTTTTATTATTTGTGCGTCCCGCGTACCAGATACGGAACCCACGTGACTGAGAACGGCAGGAAATCGAAAATGTCTGTAACTCTTTGAAAAGGGGAACTAGAATATTTGGCCAAAGGGTCTCTCAAACAGCAACTGTGAAAATTCTTTAAAAAAAAATTAATTTTTCAGTTTTAATTTTTGAACTTTTATTTTAATTTTTATTATTCTGTAAGGGAATTTATAATTTTTCAGTTTTTTCAATTTTTGGATTGACATCTCGTTCTTACTGCACAGAAAAAGTGTTGTTCATTGTAAGTAGAAGAAGAAACCAATACAAAGCAGAGTTGTGAGTCAGCGCTAAGCGACTGTTATTATTTAGTGTGCCTGCGTCCATGAGGTGCTTTTCTTGTGGTGCTCTGTGCCGTTCCATTCCTGCGATGACCTCATTGAGGTCGCGAGTATTTAGAAATAAATAAATAAATAAACCGCGTTCTTAATTTCATCAAACCTAATTTTAAAATTGCTCCAGAAAATATTATGGAATTGTCATATGTAACTAACGCGAGGCCAAACTTGGAGTACCACTTGTCTGATGTGGGATCCCTATTTCTTAAATTTATCTTCGAACATTGAATGTGTACAAAATAGAGCAGCGCAGATTGTTACAAATAATTATAAGTTCGGATCAAGTATTACCAATTTTAAAAAATAAGCTAGGTTGGAAGCTGCTGGCTACGCGGAGAAGTTATCGCAGAATAAAACTTTAGAAATATTTTCTAAACCTTACTCGCCTTATACGCGATAGCAGGGACAAATGCCTTAATTTCCCCGATTACATTTCAACAATGCTAGATCATCCCGTGTGAAAAAAATGTTTAGATGCAGAACGGAATTAGATCCACTTGACTGGACACCTTGCCTCCAGAGTATGTGCGTCACAGAAACTTCTGATTCAACGCTGTCTACCTTTTCATGAAATGTATAATTTTCCTCAAAATAGTTTTCCCGATATTTTTGTGCGTATTTTAGACTTTTTATGAAATACTTGGGCCTCAAAACAGTTTTTCTTTTCGATATTCCTTCTTTAGCTTGAAGTGAGCGCCAAAAAACAATTCGAGGACACGAGGAGAGAAGCAGACAGGACGAGGCGCACTTTCAACTGAACTTTATTTTAGAAAAACACAAAAACGAAGCTATGCCAAATGTGCACGTGCGCATGGGTAAAAAAAAAAAGAAAAAAAGGAAAAAGACAGAACGAAGCTTAGCGCGTTTTCCTACGTGACTCGTTCATTTTGAAGGAACGTATACTCCCTATCGGATAGAGATAAAGATGGGGCGGCGAGTTTCCCTCCTGATTGCTTACGGTGATGTCGGAGACCTTGTTAAAAATGATAAAAAAGCACAGCCGGAAGGATTGTGAGGGCAACATAAGGAGGGCGGCCAGACCTGCGGTCTTGCCCTACATACACAGACTATCCCACAACCTGAAGAAGGTAGCCAATGGGTTTGGCATTCCCGTGGTCCTTTCTGCGCCAAATAAACTTTCTGCTTTGTGCAATAGGATCAATAGGAGCTCAGGTAGGCCACCGCGACGGAAAGGGATTGCAAAAGAAACACGTGACGGTACCGCGATTGCGTCACTGAGGTCGTCAATGAGATACCCCTGTCCTGCGGGAGAGTGTATGTTGGCCAGACGGGGAGAGTGCATCAATGATAGAATCAGGGAGCACTCTGCGTCAACTAGGCAGTCCCCGTCGGCCATGGCAGTACACCGCGATCGATGCGAGTGTGACCCAAAGTTTGACGGAAACAGAGTGTTGAAGCGGCGCAACAAAAATCGCTCGCCCGAAATCTTGGAGGTCTTCACCATAAGAGCTCGTGCACCGATGTATGTGTCAGCGCCCCATCTTTATCTCTATCTGATAGGGAGTATACGTTCCTTCAAAATGAACGAGTCACGTAGGGAAAACGCGCTAGACTTCGTTCTGTCTTTTTTTCTTTTTTCTTACCCATGCGCACGTGCGCATTTGGCATAGCTTGCGTTTCCTGTGTTTTTCTAAACTAAAGTTCGGTTGAAGTGCGCCTCGTCCTGTCTGCTTCCTCCTCGTCGTCCTCGTTGTTTTGGCGCCTCACTTCAAGCATGTACAACCAACTAGCCCAACTCGCCGTTCTAATTCGATATTCCTGTTTGCATTCCATGCTTTGTGAAATATTTGTGCTTTGGTACACTGTGTTTTTGTATATGTTAAAAAAACATGTTTTTGTATTGTCGAACCCCTACACTAATGCCCGCTGGACGATGTAGGTGATAAATAAATAAATTAATTAATTAATAAACATATTAAGATGAATGAACCTTACTCGATCGAGAAAAAAGTTTAGCGAAGCCGCCGATACACACAATCTTTGACGGCGCCAGGATTCCAACTCCGGTTCTTTGGAGTTTGAATATCCGGTCGGGGAGGCTAACTACTGCACTATATATTCTACTTTTTTTTAGAGCGCAGCTCTTAGGCGCCCGTTTCCGGCATCGAGCGGCGTCGGCGTCGCCGTCGGCGTAACCACGCGGTGCATGATGGGTAAATTTCCCCGCTAAATTTAGCGGAAGTTTGTCCCCGCCAAATTTAGCGGAAAATTCTCTCTGCCCCCACCCCTCGAGAGACCTTTCCTCTGTTCACCCCTAAGCTATGAGACCACAGCCAAAGCTACAAAGCGCGGAGCTAGCCCACGCTCCTGATTTTAAGAAGTCTATTGGTGACGTGAGCGATCGAAAGCGTCGCTGTGGTCGGCCCACCACAATTGGCCGAATGCTGACTCTGACGTCAGCAAAGGATGTCTCATCGACGAGGAATAAGAGGAATATAAGAACTTCAATTTTGACGGTGTTAGCAGTGTCGCTTTGAGAATGGTATGATTTCAGGCTTCCACCATGCCCATTACAAACACTATCGAACTTGTTGTTCGCAAGGTAATGACGTCACGAGAGGTAACCGAACGAGGGCGCCATCGAAACATCTCGCCGCTACGCGCGAGTGCTTCGGTCTGCGGGAAGAAGGTTCTCAAAGCGGCTCTCCTGCTTCTGCATTGACTGCAGTCTCAGCAAAGCCGGGTTCAGACAGTTGCGTTTGACTGCGCTTGACCGCAAGTTGCGGCTGCGAGAAACCGAGAGATCAATGCTGCTTATCTCGCGTGCCAAGATGGCTCTGAATTGGATTCAACGCTTCATACGAAGCACAGATGTGCCGGTGACTCGCTTTCGGTTCTCGCCGCAACGCAGTCAAACGCACTCAAACGCAAGTGTCTGAACCGGCCGTAAAGCCCCGGTTCACAGTTGCGTTTGACTGCGTTTGACTTGCGTTGCGGCAGCGAGACACCAGGACATCCCCGGCTGCTTATATCGCGTGCCAAGAAGATTCCTTGAATAGGGATTCCACGCGTCATACGAAGCACAGATGTGCCGGTGACTCGCTTTCGGTTCTCGCCGCAACGCAGTCAAACGCACTCAAACGCAAGTGTCTGAACCGGCCTTATGGGTGAACGGAGGAGTAGACTGAGCTCCCACTTACCTTTACCCCCAAGTTCGTTCGAGGAAGGTTCTTCCTATCATTCCTGATGGCGTACACTGCTCTCATGCTGGGACTCCTCCAGCCCCAATTTCCGCCAGATGGCAATTAACCGTTATTTTGAAAATGGTGGGTTCTTGAAGAAGTTTGAAATATCTGGATGATACCAACGTCGAGAGTGTAACATCCGCGGGAGTTGCATAACAGAGCCTGCCACGTTCCAGCAGAGTGTCTGTAAAGTTCAGCTTGTCTCTTCTAACAGGGCTGCTTTTTTTCTTTTCTTTTTTTTTTTCTTCTGCTTCCTTCTTGCGGTTAAAAAGGTCTCGTTTCGATGACGTCCCGCTTAAATGTTGCGTCACAAGACCCAGCCTGATGTAAGCCTTGGACCGACCTCGGATATCTGCCAACTTTGTCAATGTAAGGCTCCGGAATTACCCCTTCACTTGAATTCGTTAGTGACACGAGTTCAATACGCCCTTTTAGTATCTAAGTTGCGGTTGGGAAACCCTGCAAAGCTTGGGATTTCAATTTAATGTTTCTATTTAGCGTAGCACACACATGAGGGAATACCATGGATTTCTTCCGAAGCGCGAATCATGTGACGAAAACACCACTCTTTTGCGATGCAGACCTGCGATATGAAAACGGCAGACCGGACGGCACATCTGCGAAGCAGGTCGTCTCACGAGTCAAAAAAGAAGAGACAAGAAATCGGATCGTTCTTTTTATTCAACGACGCCTCACCTGGAGTACCACTGATAGTAAGAAATTATCCCATCTCAAGAGCCTCGCTAAGCGCTCCATATCTCGACCACTTTGCGGGTCCATATAGATTATCGCCCGTACTGCCACCGTGATAGCCTACCTGTTTTATTTGGTTTCGAATCGCGCTACCTAGCTCCTGGATGATCGGCTTCACAATAGGGAGTTTTAGAATAACGTACGTAATTTTAACGCACGCCAGCGCATAAATTTAGCGCTAGCGTTGGCGCACGCTATACGCGAGAAAGTTTTAGAACAGCGTTTCTCCGCCGCGACGGAAAAGTCCAAGCATCTCGCGCTTGCAACGCCACCAAGATAGTCACTAATTTTTATTTGACACACAAAAATGCTGCAACTTGAAAAAAAAGGCTTGTTTTTTGGTTTAGAGTAACATTTTGGATTTGTTTCAAACAAAAGAATGCGGCGCGAGCGGTCGACCGGTTGCGTGTCCGCCTGCGTCGCCTCGGCAAAGAGAGGTCTCGTGCACTCACCACTCTCTCACCGTACCTTTGCCGAGAAATGTTCCGCGTCGCAAGCATCAAGTTGCCGGTGATCGTTGCCCACCTTACTGGGTTTACCAAACCGAGTGCAATGTCGTCCCGTATTGAAAATCGCAGTCGCGAGGATGCCGCCGACGTCGCGATCACGCGCCAAAGCGGCCGCAGCCATGGTCCTGGGAGCCGCCATTTTATAACGGTGCTCGTCTTGTGCATTAGCCAACTTCTCATTATGAATCCACTTGAGGAGCGCAAAGCCTCTTTGCGTAATCGCGCAATTTCCGAAAAATAATAACGCTACGCAAAGCGCAAAACGTAGGTGAGCGTTCGGCGCATGCGTGGTGGCGACGACGCTATTCTCAGTACACCAAAGCTTCAGCGTGCGCTACACTAAACCAGAGATGGCAGGTAATGACATTACTGTAATGGGATTGCAGTAATTAAATTACTTCTTGAGTAATGTAATGTAATTACTTCTCTCAGGCTAGATAATTTAGTAATGTAATGAATTAGCTTCCAGGCAGTAATTTCGCAGTACTCATTACTTTGAAATTACTTTTGTCCTAAATTACAAAAATCGTTTGCAAGCTTTAAGAAAGAAGAGCAAAATTATTTTTGCATAGTGAAATGTTGTGAAAGTGCATCAGAGGGAAATAATCGACGCCACCTGAGCGACAAGCCTTGTACAAAGAGCTGGACACACGCACAAAGGAGGGCCTGAAAGGCGAAAGGACAAAAACTTGGGTGTAGACATCAGCAGAAAGCAAGGGTTGACGAACTCCAGGCAGCGACAGGTTTCACGGCGTCGCGTCATCACGACGATACTATACTTTTCATCTCTAAGATGACAGTAGCTGTGGGAGCTTCAAGCCAACCAGAACCAATCAAACACCTTCTTTTAATGACGCGTCCTCGTCTTTTTTCTGCGCGTGGGCATGAACAAGGGCGTGGCCATGTGGTTAACGATAGACGCGTGACTGCTCCATCAAACACGTAGTTCCACGGTCATTCCTTAAGCTGACAGTGCGTCAGCTAGGCATGAACGGGTCATAGGCTACAAGGCGACGGGCACATACCAGTGAGGTAAACATAATCTAAAACCTGAGAAGACAGGACAAACGGATCCCCAGCCTTGTACTTTCGTCAAGCAAGGTCAACCCGTAAGCTTCGACCATTGGGAACAACAAACGACCGGAATAAATAGTTAATTTTAAATGCCTTGTCAAAGCCCCAGAACGTTTCGTGCGTCTTCGAGCAAAGCAAGTGCCGCTCGCGGTATAGACCTTTTTGTGTACTCTGTCCGCAGCCACCTTATAGGCTATCCGGTGTGGGCGACGAAAAAATACTAAAGCGTTTCAACCTGCAAATAGTGAAAAATAAAGGGGAGGCAAAATGAGAAGGTGTGACGGTTACGCTTATATCTTAAATGCCCTCTATTGGCGTGGCGACGGCAAAACAATCTTGTCGCCCATACTGGGAAGTGACGTCGTTCAAGATGGCGGCACTTGTAGAAAAGGTCTATACCTCGCTGCCTTCCCTTGGAAGCTATTCGGAAACACGCCTACAAGCAGATATCGCCACCGTTTGTTGGTGAAGTACAGAATTTAGAAAGCCGCGCCATTCCTCAGCTGGCGACGCTTTTGCTTAGCAATAATCCGGGCCCTTTGTGTGGCAATGCGCAAAAACTTAGACTCTTCGGCTGTTTCGAAAAATGCTCCTTGAAAGGAATCACCGAGAAACTTTTCTTAGTAAATGCATGGAGGGTACAGGCACGCGTTCCCTCCCATTTTGAGCGCTGAATAAAGCTGTGCGCGGACTTTCTTCTCTCCACCGCATTGCAAAGAAACGTTATCGCCGAGTATAGTGCTCTTGGGAGAATAGAATTGAGATTGCGTCCGGCAGGAGGAAACATTTAACGTGACGACTCCATGTAAGAACGAGCTGCGCATTGCCTGACTTAACAAAACTGCGCGCGGACTGCAACTTCTCAACCAGGAAGACGGAAACATACCCCACCATTTTGAGTAGGACCTTCACCGTTCGATGAACGGGGAAACCGGTGAGGATTCTCTTTCTGAGTCACATCTACTTTGCATTCGTCATGTTTAACACTTGTCTCTTGTGCGCCAGCAAAACCAGTGTTCAGTTATGGTTGCGCTTTGAGGCAGATTAAGGTTGTTGCGGTGTAAACAGGAAGATCTGAGTTTTGGCACATATAGACCAACTCAGCTCTTTGACGTGACCTTCGCTGCGGTGACGCCGTACACGGCACTGCGCATGCGCAGCGCCTCGCTTCTCCCGGATCTGGTTCACTGCACACGCGCTGTGGGGGCAAAGGCGAGGGCTTGTCTTGTAAACGCTCAGTTATGCATACGGTAAATAAAATGAGCGCGAGTTGCTACGTCAATGTGTTCAAAAAAGTAATGTGCAGTAGTGATCTCAAAAGTAATTTTCCAAGTACTTCGCATTACTTTTTGCAGCAATTAGCAATGTAATGGAACCACCTTTAGTGAGCGATAATTTGTAAGGTAACTTCAGCACATTTTTGCAGATTTACAGAAAACTAATTGGGTAATGTAATTTTAATTACTTTTTCAAAGTTATTTTGCCATCTCTGTCTAAAACTCCCTAATAAAGGTGCTTGCCTACACCTTCCCGATGTGAAAAAATAGATTAAGGCTCTAATACTGCTTGCGTTTATAGCAGAAACTATAATTGCCTACGCGTCGCAGACCCCGCCTCGTACTGCTGATCTACCACGATCATCCAGATGACAGCCATTGCGCTCAGCGCGCCCCCATAGATCGTGGAACTTGCAAATTTAGCTTGGCCCGAAATTTTCAGCTGGAGTTTCTCAGCTTGTAAATGATAGTGGTACTCGATGACGATGGGACGGAATCCTGTATTGATTTATGCATTGGCTCTGTAAAGTACGTGACGGTTCCGAGGCTGGCAGTGCATTGCGTAATTTAGGCATCGTCCGCTCTCTTCAGTGTCCGTTTCTTGAGTCAACGTGAAAGTGTACACGATTGATAACACACTGAGCCATCTGACAGAGAAGAGGTCGCTGTGGAATATCGAGTGCACAGATTTCATCGAAGCATCCTGGGGGAATCAACAAAGTCGCGAAATTGGTGACGACCCCAGCGAACCAACCTGCGGAGACGGCCTGGCTTGGACGTTACGCGATAATGTGCTTTTTCTTGCGTCTTCTCGTCGACATTTGCGTGAAATTTAGGAGAAAATAAACGCTGGGCTGCATTCGTTATCCCCGATTATTGTTTCTTGTTTTCGAGGCGCATATACCGCTGGCCCGAATCGCTGTTTTGAAGCTTGACTACATGACATGTACGAACCACACCGACCGGTTGCATGATCCGTACCGAACAGGAGGCGGAAGTGACAATACTGTCG
>JAZHYW010054637.1:0-152851 GCA_037355805.1 Ixodes ricinus
ACTTTCGCTGAAACGCAATGTATTACTTTACTCGCTACGTTGCAAATTACTTTCGCGTTACTTTTCCCGTACACTTATCAAGAAAACAATAGAAACACTTTTGGTGTTTTAAAAAATGCTCTGCAACACTACTTTTCATTTCTCATTCGCAGGAGAAGAAAAGCACGGCAATGAAAAGAGGCAGAGCCTACTCGTCGTTGTCTTCTTGATCTTTTTGTTCCGCATATTTTGATATTCCTTGCACGTTTTTTTAGTGGTTCTAGTGACCGGTTATACAAAACAAATTCTGTTTTCTTTTCGGTTATTCTCCTCTTCACGATGTTTTCTATTTTGTTGAAATTGCTACATTTATAGTGCTGAATTGCTTGTTAATATTGCTACAGTTTCTCTATTATGTTCATATTTTTTGAAAAAGTAACGATTAATTAAAGTAATCCGTTATCAATATTTAGTCACGAAATTACATTACAAATTACTGCCGCAAAATTAACGTGGTAATTACAGAATTACATAAAAAAGTAACGGACTACAAGCATATTGTTACTTGTAACGGATTACTTCCAAAGTCTGTGTGCAAGATATAACCTTGATTTAGATCAGGGGTTTCAAAACATCGGTCCTCGGAGACGTTTCGGCCGGTCCGCGGATGCATGACCGCAGTCTGTCCAGTGACACCCGGCCCCGCAACCCGCTGCTACCTACGAAAAAAAAGAAAAGAAGAAAGAAGCGCTCGCAAAAACGTCGTCGCCGCGACACGCACCAAAAGCGCGAACGAAGATATCAGAAAGAATGAGAGGAAACTGTAGTGCTGTGCGAATATTTAGATTTTCGAACTGTAGTTTCAAATATTATGCTACTCGAAATTCGCTTCAAGATGAACTCTGATATTCGTATTCTTCGAAGTGTTCACCGCGGCGGGTTAGCCCCGTTCAGTGCACTTCTTACCGATCATTAGTGCACTGCGGAGAAGCAGCACCCAAGAAGCTAGCTTCCGCGGGCGTTGCTTCTCCGCAATGTACCTGTGCTCGGTAAGAAGCGCGCTCAACGGGGCTTAACCCGCTACGATCACCGAGTCAGTGGTTAGTCAGCGGTGTGTTTGTCCAGTACTTTTCTATCTGTTCTCGTTTTTTTCACGTTCAGCTGACCCGTATGCCAATGACCAACACTTCGAAAAGTACAAATATTGCACTACTTTCAAAGTGGGATGGTGCACGCGCTCGCGTTGTGTGTTTAAGAAGAAACTAAAGACTTTCTGAATGGAAATAGATATCTACACTACAATAAAATTTTGAAAATGAAATTGTGTCGATTATGCATGGGTGCATGCTAGGCAGATATGTCCTGGCAACCTACGTTCCTCATTAATGATTGCATTTTTTGTTTTCTCAAATTATAGATCTAAAATAGGACATTTGCATATAGCAAGAAGATTTATAAACCCCCTCGATTAGTAATAGCTGGGCATCTCTATAGGTTGAATTGTATGCCTAATGCACTGTTTACTTGTCATTCCCCAATGGACTTTCTGAGCACACGATTCATAAATATAGCTGGATCAAAATTAACTCAACTTAGACACATGGGCAGATTCTTTTTTTGTGGGGGTAGGGTAGGGTTGGCGGGCGGGAGGTTGTTGAGTGATGACGTCAAGGCCGAAACGTTGCCCAGATTTATTTCTAATGCGAAACCGTTAACTGTCACATTGAGCGAATCGACGTCATCAGCTTTTGAAGCCGCGCCAAACGGCACCTTCCTCTGTGCCAATGGAGCGAAGTCCGTCGTCTGCAGCAGAAATCTGAAGGATAGGCTCCCATTGGCTGGCGCACGTCATAGTTTCAAGGAACGAGGCTCCCATTGGCTCTCGCGCGGCGTAGTTCCAAGGAACGCCACCAGATAAGCCCTCTCCATAGCGGCGCAGCGCACGCAGCGGCCTGGTCGCCGGTAAGAGGTGCGGGCTTGGCCGCAGAGCCCGCACGGGCGAACTCCGGAGAGGCTGCACGGCCGAGCACAGCGCGGCGCGGCCACTTCACGAGAGCGCGCGCTCGGCCGTCGGCCGCTACCTCGTCAGTAGCGAAACGTGGCCGTCCACGCCAGTAAGGGAGCGGAAGAAACACATTAAAGCTTTCGCATTCACAGCTCATAAAAAGTGCTTAGGTGCCCTCGAAATCTTTTCTTCGATATCTGCAAGGCAGAGTCAAAAAGTAATTGCAATTTTTGCCCCAATATTTTCTATGTCACCAAAAACTAAAATTTTCGCTGGTGTTTATAAATTTTTTATTAAAAATAAGTTGACCTTAGGGGGCTTAAATGAAAGTAACCCCCCCCCCCCCCTATAGTTCGCCCATGCTTAGACAAGGATAGGTGCAAGCTTGGGGAAAACCTTTACGAGTCCGGATGGGTTTTCGTTTAGGCATGGTGCAGTAGTAAAAAGCTTGGAGAAACTATTCGATTCTAAAATATTCGGCCAAAACCACTATACGCTTCAAGTTTGCTTTGAACTCAAAATACACTATTCGCACACGCCTAAAAAACTGCGTCAAAACGCCGGTTATCTCGCCATACTATTTATTGTATATTGTCATCACCAGAATTACTATTCTCATTTCCCTGCTTTATGTCTGCGTAACTATGAAAACTTTCCTTCGCGTTCTCGTGTATGTCGTGCAGAGCGATCTGATTTGACCTACCATTTTAATTACCTAATCTTATCCCCTCTGTAAATATTCCAAAGTTCCTATGCGCTTTGATTTATGTCTGGTGAGTTTTCGAGTAAAATATTGGGCTTAAAAATAAAGCGTATGAATTTGTCAACCTTACATTTTTGTTTTAAATCTTTGCTTTAGTATTTCTGTATTTAAATGCTATTTGGGCTTCTTTATTTAGTATCTCCCTTGTTTATGTTGTCTTACCTAATTTCCGGCCCCTTAGCCAAAACGTTCGGAGCCTTCTGATTTAAAACCGCAAGCAGCTTTTCTTTGTTGTCTCTGGTTTCCTCGACCTTCCTTTTTTTGTTCTAAATTTTGCTCTGTATCCGTTACCCTTAATCATACTTTAATGCACTCTCCTAGTGGTCTCAGTTGATCCTCGCGGTCTTTCTGCCGCCTTATATTCTCTTTGTGATTTAAGAAAAAAAGAAAGGCGCGCGTTGGTGCTTTTTTTATTGTCACGAAGATCATTACGGTGGTCACGTTCTTCGAGTCGCGCTCTCGTGTACCAAAGCGCGCGCTGGGGCCCGCGCGAGTGCCGAAACTTCGGTTGCTGCCATCGCTCGTCTCGCTTGGAACACAATCGCTTTCTCGGTTTGCAACGAGCAGCAACTTGGGGCTGCGCGGCGGCGTCCACCGCGGGTGAAGTAGGTTTCACCTCCTTCGTTGGGTCAGTACGCGCAAGACTCGAGTATCGGTTGAGCTTCTTGTAACTCGCCAAGGGGTACCATTTCCCAAGGAACAAGGCTTCGGGAGCTGAGCTTCGTGGGTAATGGCGGACATGTCAGTTTTATGGAATTCTGACTAAACGCCTCCTCAGAATAATCCCCCCCCCTCAAAAAAAAAAAAGTTGGTTTTTAGAATTGTATACTATACAGTAGTGACAAGAAAATACTAGTATTTTCTTTTCCCTGTAACTATACCGTCATTTGTCCAAATAAAAAAAAGTTTTATAAGACGAAAACCCCGAAGTTCTGGTAAATGATCCTTTGTCAGAAAGCAAAGCCACTTATTCGTTGAATGTCTGGACAGGGAGAATTCTGTCCGCCTTTAAGGCACGGTGATTCTTGTACAGCGCTCTAGACGACCATTTCAGTCTGGGCTTTTTACCGTGTATGAGGAAGCAGTGATTCGACGACCGGACGCCGATACAATGCACTTACAGATCGAATCGGGCAGGGGACCAAGAATGATTCCTGAGCTCTGCAGCGTGACCTTTATCTTGACGTGCTCCACGATGCGGTGCAGTCCCTGTGTCGCGGTTTATATTTAAAAGACTGTTGCATTACCGCCCGTGGTGTAATGCAACAATCGTTTAAAGGCAGGTGCTTGTTGCATTACAGAACGGATGCAAGTTGCGTTTCATTCTTTAAAGTGGAATGCAACGTGCATCCTCAACAGTAACTTAAAATTTGGACGAATATGTCGTACGCAGAAGAATATGTACGCGCGTATAAAATACTCCACAACAATGACTGACACTTTCAAGGTTGAAGTGACAGCGAAGGAAAATCTCATTATTTTTCGTGATTCCGGGACAGCCAATATGTTGTATGTCCCATTAAAAAAAAAAATGAAAATAAAATTGACAATTTTTTTACACAGAGACACGCCCATCAAAGACTTCAACTAGACATCGACATTGGCCAACCACAATCGGTAATTCTTCACTGTCCGATTTGATTCGAAACCTTCGCGATCGAAAACCCACGCAGAGATGCGTCTGTGCTGACCTTTCAGGATTGCGTCTACACAAAACGAATAGGCTTCACTTACTCTAGCGCCGATTATTGTCACGAATTGGCAACAGAAACATTTGCCCCCAGAGGTTACACTGCTTTAAGGGCACAACTGAGTGTTTAGTCATATCCGCCAGCACCGTCACCTCTTAATGCGGGACTTTGGTGCTTGCAAAAATAAGTATTATTTGGGACCGAAGGAGAGAACAGGAACAAACGCAAATATCTTACGCCGTGTAATAATCATGTTACACTGTTGAAGCCGCATCAGCTCGCCTGCACATTTGCCATTTTATCGGCAGTCGTATTTGAAATATCTTGTTTTATGCATTTAAAGAAGCGCCTACTAATGGTGAAGAGATTACGCCGTATCGATCTGGAGTAGAAGCACCACACGCTTGAAACGTTTAATATGAGAATAGGTGGTTAAATATTGACAACGAACCGTGGCAAACTGAAATCAATTCACTCATAAAATAAATTTGATTTATTGACATCAGTGAAAGAACATTATCCTTTAGTTAGAGAATGTTTTTATTAAAATATTACGGTGCAGTACAAACGTGATTCAGATATTTCTGAATGCTTAGGCTCCCAATAAATGTACACGGTTACTGTGGAATTGCCGGAGGAGCATAGTCAAATTAGACAACGACAATATTCTAGACACACTTCTCAATGGTAAACTTGAATTTTATTTTAGCGCCGAATGATCAGCTTGAACAAATTTTGTCTAATGCTCTATTTTATAACCGTACAATTTAGATCAGTTTTTTTTGTAACATGTACCACATCCTCTCTCATACACACGTACTAGAGGTACGAAAGCAGCTGCTACGACTAACCTCAATTAATAAGAAACCTTTTTTTTTTTTTGCTTACTGACGGTTTTTACGGTACCAGAGATTTTAAGCTGCGGGCAGCCGGAATACGAACCGAGCTTTTCGTCTCGTTTTCTGGCGTCAGTTTTGAGACTAACAGGACCTCAGTTCCGCACGGACAACGGGGACCGAGAAAGGTGTTTCGAAAGTCGTACATCACGTCATGTTTTGGTTTTATCACGCCGCGAGTAAGCAATGCTCGCCGGCGAGGAGAAAGTCGTCGTCGGAGTAGGTCATGACGTCCAGGAAGGAACTCGGAGACTTCCACGCGGTGACCTAGGTCATCAGGAACGCCGCGGCTCTCTCGTCGTCCCGGAGGCGGAGTAGAAGGTTATTATTGCTTTTGACATTGCTCCACCCCTTTGCTCACCGACGGACTACGTCACTCGGAGCTTGATCGTTGACAGAGTTGTCACGTGACGGCCGTCACCATTGAGTGGATGAGAAGAGGGGAAAGGGGGTTGCGGCGAACGGCTTTGTATAAAACGCGTCGTTTACGGGGGCCTGAAACCACACTCAGTTCCTACTCGTTTCTACCTCTGCCAGATTTCCCCCGGGCAAACCACACCACACCAACCATGAACGCCGTGAGTACCATCGGCACGTCGCCCAATGTGACTGTTTGGATTGTGCGAAGGAGTAGAACGATTACTGCGTTCGGTTGAGAGAGTGACCGCCCCATTCGCCGCAGGAGGATTAGTGCCGGAAACGAATCGACACCTCGCGAGGGGGGGGGGCTCGAAGACCGAGGAATGGGACTTCGAATCCCGACTGAGGACGTCTAGCTTGCTGATTCTGTTGAGGGCTCCAGGATGCCAGAGCCAGCGCCAGGAAAGAGAATGATTTATCAAGCTTTAACGGAGACGCAGTTTTTTCAATCAAGATTAGTAGTTCGGACCCAGATGCGGACGCCTAAAAGTCGCAGTCACACCGCACATACGTTATACAAAAAACACGGTGTTTTTCGCAGACACGATGACAAAATTATTTACGGACGAGCCTCGGGCATGTTTGAATCATGTTTGTTTCATTCATGTGAATGTTCCCAACATGACAGCAGCCAGTTTATTTTTTGTATAATCAATGTGACAGGACAGTTATACAAACAAGAAACACCCCCAGACCGTTTCTACAGATTATCTTTTGTACGATGTATTGACAGAGTGAGCGCGGCCTAATGGTTGGCAATTTACTAAGTTATAATCACTTTCTCAGGCTCAAATGCGCACGCAAGACCTTGGTCACGGTTTTGCACGATCACTACGAAAAGCATAAGAAAGATTCTATAAGGTATTTTAAAAGCTACGTCTTCTGGTACTTGACCATCGGAGGAGTATCGATTATTTTAAACTCAAGACCAAAAGATACAAAATGTAATGTTTCATTAAAGAGAGGGCCGCGCTTGCACAGCTTTTCCAACGAAGGTATTTGGAGAACTGCGTTTAGGATGGCTAGCTATATCAGAATTAATAACATCGTTTTGGTTTTTATTTAAAGCTATGAGGAGTTTCGGTTGGTAAAAAAAGCTAAAAAGGTTTTTGAAAAAAAAACACAAAAAACAACGAGATACAGGTGAATTTTGGAGTACTTTTATATCGTGAGTCTGAATATCACGTTCGTTCTCCACAAAGATGTAACTAAACGCGAGAAAACACGAAAAAAACCTCCGACCAGTCGTTGCGTCATACTATTGGGGAGGAGATCGAACGAGTCACGCCTCTAGCGGTGCGCTTCAGCTGTGGGTACAACAAACCGTATTTGCTTGTTTGTTTTTGATCCGAGAAATCGAAGATGACGATTCGAAGGCCGCTCCTCGTGCGACCAAAGCACTGGTCAGAGCGAAGCGCTCGTGCCCAGACCGTGCTCGGCCAGGTTCAATTTCTTTGTTATGCTGTGTTAGTAAACACCGGGCTGTGGGGACAACAAGCTCGATAAAGCGCCCCCTATAGTTCGATCTCCTGCCCAATACTTCGTTTCACCTTATGTTGTACCGCAGCGAAGGCTAGAAGCGCGAGCTCATAGCGTTGGCAGCCGCTCTTAAGTCCCGAGAGCTTGTGCCGCCGAGATTGCCCCAGAGCGAGGAGCTCGCGCTTGCTAGCCTTTCCTGCGGTACATCATAAGGTGAAACAGAGTATAGGATCTTTTGAGGCGCCAAGCGCGTGTCGCTCTTGTGGGCAGCGCGTGCAATTGAAAGCGAGACAGGTATATTCCCCCGCACTGACACCAGTCGTGACGTCTTTTTTTGACGTTTTTGAAAAGAGCAAGAGTGGGCGTGCATAGCCTTGTCAGGCGCAGAAGATGCGCGAAAGCGGAGATTCCTAAAACTCCTCTTATGACGTCACGCTTCGGGAAGAAGGGCTTCGGCGGTACTTTGAAAATAAGCTTTTCCAGCCTCCGTGCACCAAATTGCAAAAATAACCTCGATATTCGTGATCCTGGAGGTCAAATGAAGACAATTTAAGTATTTTTCCTCAGCTACAGAACCGCTTCAGTTTTCCTTTAATGTCTTTTGTTGTGAAACAATGGCGACCTCTAAAGGGGTCATGAAACGGACTTTGCAGAGGCGAACTGGTCCTAGCCTTGACCGAGTATGCTCGCACAGACCGCCACTGATTGAGAAGCTTTTTTGTCGCGGTGAAATTCCGAGGATAAAAGGGGTCCATTTCTTTCAGACTCGCCTTCGCAAAGCGTGATGACGTAATTATGGGATCGAAACCACCCAACTGACGACAATCGAGCGCGGCTCATGGATTGAACGCGATAACTGCGTGAGCACTCGTCTTCGGCCCATAACAGTCAATGCCTCGGCGGGCACTCGGGTAGTGGCTCGTGTCCAATCACTGCGGTGATGAAAATAGCCGAACCCTCACAATGCCTCGAGCTCAGCACGCGTTTTCTACTTTACCAGCCTCACCGCGTGGGTATGATCAACGTTGGCGGCATAGGAAGGGCAGCGGGCCACGTGGCCGCTTGTTCTGGGTTCGAGTCACCGTGGTTCGAGTTGAGAGGATGAACGATGCTGATATTTCTCGAAGATTTTTGGCGACTGCCATTGCCTAGAAAGAAAAAACTAAGACATGTTTATTCAGTTATTAACGTTAGGAAGTGATTCTAAGTAGTATTTATAGAGTAGTATCTTCTGCGGTACTAACTTTGCGGTGCTACCATTCCTCAGCCTGTTCAACCCCCCCTCCCCCCCCACACACACACACAAAAAGACAGTTGTGAATTTTTTTTTTTTAATGTGGCAACCCGTGGCATTTTTGACAACCTCCGACTTTTTCCTGCAAAGGAGGAAGACAGAGACCGTTGGTTTTGGGCTTGGCAAAGCCTTCAGTTACTTGTCCCGTATATGACCCTCACTAATCCGCACCTGCAACCGGAGCACTGCGCAATGCCTACCACTCTATCGACACAGCGCATGACACAGTTTTGCTCACCAAGCTCGCCAGGAAGCAAAACGCGGGCCTAATAGGGCAGCGCTGCACGCACGACCACGTATAATACAAAAGCAAGATAGATAGAGGTTCTGGTAGAACTGTGAAGGAAATGTGAGCTTGCACCTGGATTTAGAACGCGTTCTTTTTGGCCGAATTCTCGTGCAAACAAAGACTGCAAGTGTGCGACAGACCGCCGCCATATGTCTCTGATCGCGCGGACGAGTCCGTGCAAATGCAAGCTTGCCAAAGCTATAGCTCACGCACACGTTTCACGTGCTTGCACATATGGGGCGCCAGTCGCGGCGCCATGCTTTCAATTGTCTCTACAACATTCCAATATTTACAAGTCCTGAGCCCAGAGTGCGATCTCTTCAGCCCAGCACGCGCATGTTCGTCGCTTCGGAAAGCGAGCAAATCACGCGCCATACGCACGAACACTGAAAATGGAACCGACCAGTAGCCCTTTTCTTTTTTTTTGGAAATGTCTTAGCATAACTACAAGCATGGCACCCTGACTGGTGCCCAATGAGTGCAAGCACGTGCCGCTTGCGCGTGAAGATACCTTTGGCAAGCTTGAAATTGCATGGGCTTGTCCGCACGAGCAGAGACATGGCGGCGATCAGTGGCCTTGCTTGCAATCGACCTCAGCCTATGATTTGGCTACACGCAACTTGTAAGGTGAATTACTGGCAACGGTTTGCCCAGGACTGGCAACCTGAAAGGGGGGGGGGGGGTCACGAATTTCCGAGAAAGACTCCGGGAGGGATATTGTCCGATAAACAAAATACACAACCCCACAAAGTATACGACCACGGGGTCGTGCACTTCGTGTAGGAAACTCTGGAGAGCTGTTGGGGGGGGGGGGGGGTATAAGTCACCAAGTACTGCTTCGTTCATGCCGAAATTGCTTCAAAGTGACACGAGCGCTTTTCATCTCATTCCATCGACCATCCCGACTCACCGGCCGCTCAATCATCGTCCGTCAAGCCGCTTTCACACTGCCCACACATCATACAAAATACACGGCGTCCACAGCAGACACGATAAGTTCATACAGGAAGAAACACGCCTCGGTGTCTGTAGACTCTCTATTGTGTGATGCCTTAACAGTTTGACCGCGGCTTTAATTCCCGTTTCGCAGGTGAGCGCCCTCGTCGTCCTCGCCCTCGCCTGCACGGCCCACGCCGGCGTCGTGGCCGCCCCGGCCTACGGCTACGCGGCCGGCCCCGTGCTGGCCCACGGCTACGTTGCCCCTGTGGCCACCTCGTACGCCACCAAGACGGTCCACTCCGTGGCCCCCGTGCTGGCTCCGGCCAAGTTCATCGCTCCCGCGTACGCGTACGCTCCCGCCGTCAAAGCCGTGGCACCGGTCGCGTACGCCGCCCCCGTGGCGTACGCCGCACCCGTCGTGAAGGCCGTCGCTCCGGCGTACGGGCTCGGCTACGGTCTCGGCTACGGCTACGGACACGGGCTCGGCTACGGTGTTGGCCCCGCTCTGGCCTACGGACACGGACTGGCCTACGCGGCTCCCGCTGCCAAGCTGGTTGGACCCGCGTACGCTGCCCCAGCCTACGGCTACAAGCACTACTGTGAGTGGGCTGGTGCGGGCAAGACGGGCCTATTTTACACCTCTCGTCTATAGTCAGGCTAAGAAACGCTGGGCGTGGCGAGTCCGAAGCATCTAATTATCACCCCGCAGCCTATGAGATTGCAGCACTTGGCAATAAGGGCGCCGAAGAACGAATCACAAAGCAGGAAGAGCGAACGTCAATGCGGACCGCAAGTTCGTCTGCTTCTTGCACAGGGGTTGCAATGATGTCAGAACACTAGTTCTTATTGGCTGATCGAAAAAAATAGTGGGTAGACCTCAAGGCATCTAGCATTCAGGTCTACCCACTATCCTTTCAATCAAAGCCAATCAGAGCCTGGCGTCGTTCTGACGTCACCGCAACTCCTGCGCAAAAAGCAGACGTCTTGCTCTCCGTATAAACCGCGCACCGCGTGTCTGGAGCTCTCAATGACTACAGTCCGTAGCATTTGAAAGAAGGAAGGGTGCGGGCAACTGCTGACTTCGTTCATTGCTTTCTGATTGGTTCCTGGTTGTTCTCATTTAGGGGTGCTGCAACTTTATAGGGTGTCCGGTGATAACAATAAGACGCTCGGGTCTTGGCTCTCCCTGCCTTTCTTCAGCTGCTATTGTGGCTATATGGAACCAAAAGAACTAACGATGAGCGTCCTCACGTAATTAGGAAGGCTACTGGTTGAGGGCTACGATGCCGCAACTTCTTTTGTTGCAAGCACTGCGTAGTTGTGGCTTTAAACCGATCCTGAGTCGTTGAATTGCCTTAACTTCCTGCCACAAGTTTGCATTGAGGCCCCGTGCTTTAGGACAGCTCTTTGTTTGGAATTGGAATGAAGATGCGACAGTGAGGCGTTCAGCGCTTATCTGATACTCCTGTTATCTGTTAGAACTATTAAGCATAAAAAAAGAAGAAATCGGAAAGTGAAAAGGCTGAAGGTTATGAACCTCCGTTTATTCGATCTAAAGATGAGAGGATTGACATAGAGATAACTAACACTACTTCGAGCGGGTACAAGAAAACTCAAGAGTACTGAAAGATTGCGGATCGCATTGTAACAATAGCTGAACAAAATTTCACAGCGTTTTGTCAGATAAGTTCGGAGTAATTTCCTAGAAACATGACAAAATCCCTCCTGCTTTTGAGTATAGTAGCTCCCAGCTAGTTTTTCGGGGGTGGAAGTGAGATTTTTAAAGATGGATCAGCACAGTTGTTGGTTCCTCAGGTGAGAGTTGGTATAGGATTTCTGAAAAAAATTGAATCAATGTTTAATCAGGAACTTAACCATTAAAAAGAACGAAGATAAGGCGTCAAAATTATGGCTGTCAGGTTGATCCTAGTGTTGTGGAATTACGAGCTGGCATTTCGAGTATATTTCTTGTAATACGCTGGTTTTAGTCAGAGGACTCTTCACAAGCGTATACATTTAAGCGAGGGCTTACTGTGAGGATGCCCATTCGAAAAATTTGAGGCACAATGCTCGATTTTTGTTGGGTGTGCGAGCTGAGCTAAATCTGTTGTATAACAATATCGTTGATTTTGGAGAACAGCACGAAACGGTTGATATATAAAAATGATCATGGCAAACAACTGTAGAGCTCGAACTGACGAAATGCTAGTCTACAGCTTACTTGACTGATTGTTCGCTCGCAGTTAATTAACCGTTTAGTACTGAAGCTCCGTTTGAACAGTTGTTATGCGAACGCATGAATCGGGAATTTTCTTCAACAATGGCATTCAATCTCGAATAATTTTATTGAATGTGTTAGGCTGTCGTTATCGACTAAGTCAATGCTAATGCAGTAAAATGACAGCAAAATATATATTTTATTGCTTGCAATATAATCCCCAAAATGATCATAGGAAGTTGCTTAGAGCGTGAAGTTGATGCGGTTATTCAAGTGTCAAATTGCATGGGCAAACAATATTACGCGAGTGGTTCACACATTTTTTTTGCTTTTTTTCATTTTCAGAAATGAACACGGAAGTTTTCAAGAGAAGTAGTCGCTCCAGGGAGATCCACTTCTCGACAACACGGTTGTGCACGTTTCCCCTTCCCCCGAAAAAAAAGATGAAACTCCTCAACATTTTTTTGTGATAAGAGGTTGTATAGAAAACGTAGATAAAAAAAGCTGGTGTCAAATAAACGTTTTTTTTATTTTTATAACAAAGGAAACGTGTCGCTTCTTTTGTTTCTTCTTTACATGGACGTAAAGCTATAGCTATGTTTGCCCACATTTTCCCGCACCGGTGCGAAAGCATCAATCCATGTTCAGAAGTGTACAGATAAATTGATGCTGCAACTATTTCACCAATAATTAATTCGTATTTCATGGATGCTTCAATATGACATAAATATGCAATTTTACTGCCGCGCGCTTTCGAAAACGCCTGCATGCATATGCTCTACGGCGCACTCAATACACCAACATTCACACTCCTGTAGGGAGTTGATCAGGACATGAGATATATATAGGGTGTTTCTGAAAATCCTTCCGAATATCTCTACAAATAGGGTGATTGAGAAGAAAAATAAACTTTTCGGGAATAAGCTGGCAACCATGGAAAATACACGCGTTAAGAAAAAGATACACACGCACTAGTTGACGAAGTAATTAAAATACAAATTGACTACAGGGTGTCACAAAAGAAAATTTACACGGTCTTTTTTACCGCAAAAATAAACTAGGCATCGCCGAACGCTCATTCTCCGCCCAAAGGCAGAGCTAGAGGTCACAAGCAGATGCCAAAGCTTCAACCCGATCCGATAACTTAATCAAAAGTTATAAGTGATTTTCTGAAAATTTCAACAGATAAATGGCGGCCGACGGAGTTTTCAAACACATGCGGCTCTATGGCACCAGATTCCGAAAACGGGCAAAAATGGGCTCTATTTTCCCATTGAAATTTTCAGAAAATCACTTATAACTTTTGATTAAGTTATTGGATCGGGCTGAAGCTTTGGCATCTGGTTGTGACCACCAGCTCTACCTTTGGGCGGAGAATAAGCGTTCGGCGATATCAAGTTTATGCGGTAAAGACCGTGTAAATTTTCTTTTTTGTGACACCCTGTATTTAGTTGTGCATATAATATATGGTTCCAATTAAAAACTTGCTGAGCGTAATCGAAAACCCTTATATCAATCAGTTTTAGGAAGCCTTGAAGCACGCAAAGAAACGCGGTGGTGCGCTAAAGTTCCCACTCGCGTGTAGCAGGCAGAATGCTGTCGAGGCGAAAACTTGGATGATTTTCTTATCATTCGCGTTTCGAAAGCACATGACGCCGTCGTCTGCTGCTACTGCAACTATCGGGGGATGGCGCCACAAGCCCAACCCTCGCTCGGAACCACCGTGCTCGGAACCCTCGGTTAACTTGGCCGTTTGCGTTCGAACAAGGAAGGGAGCTGCACCTTGAAATTTTCTAAGGAAAAATGCACCACTAAATTTGATGAAAGTCTGAGCTCCTTACGGGCAAGTGCCAAAATTTCCGGCTGACCTTAGAATGAGTCCCTCGATTACTCACTCACTATATTTCCTTTCGAATCTTTCAAGATTCTAGGCACGACACTTTGTGCACACAATGTTTAAAACCCCCAAAAAATATGAAGATAAGCACACATATGAGATATACTAAATAAGCCAGATTCGGTTTTTTCACGTTTTAAACAAAGTCAGGACATTGTGTGTATTTGTACTAAAACGTTGTGCATTATCTATTTTCATTTGAACGCATAGAGAAATCAAGTGGAGCAGCACTTGCCACTGGGGTCCCGTTTATGAGGCCGAAGCAAGCATATTTCAGAACTATTCTCTAGCATAACCTGCCCTTTTACAGCAAAAAATGCACGTAAAAGTGAGCTCACAGAATGACTTCACGGTGGCAGCCAAGAGACATTTGTGCCAAGACGACACAACTTCCCAGCAAGTTCAAGGTTTACAGGACAGTTTATTAGCGCAGCTTCACAATATGTACACACCAAGATGAATTTGTTTATACTTTAAGCGCGCTGGTTTTACTTATTTGGCACTCCAACAAATGATGCTTTCATGGCTGTTGGTCCCGGCAAGAGCGCTCTCAGCTTTGGTTAGCTCCTCCGCGTCTCCTTTGGATGGCGTGCGTTGATGATGTCCTCTCTTGTTTTCTTTTCTTTTGCCGAGGTCCACACCATGCGACATCGCATGGGAAGCTCATGCTGATATCACGTATCATAAATAGGTTTTATCAACCGGCTTCTTGGTCAACCTTGCTGTAAATGAGAAAAATAATAAGAAATGGTAGGGAACGAAAGATTCTTCTACTGGGCTCAAACTGCCGATGTTGAATTCATGCAAAGCCTGATTGGGTGATAACGCTGTGGTGCCTAAAAAGTACAATTCTCTAGTGTAATTATCATAATAAAGTGACGACATGAGAAAACAACAACAACAACAACAACCATGGGGCAGTTACTGTGGTGTCCATGAACAACTAGCAATCGTGAGCGAGCTTACCCAGGAGCACAGAGCTTTATACGATAACGCAGGCTTTGTACGGGTTCACCGTAACCTGTTTCGGCGGCGTAACACCTCGGCGAGACATAGGACAGCAATGAGGGTCTTATTTCTGCGCAAACTTTGCGGGACTCTACATTTAAAAATAGCTTGAAATTTTACCGGCGGTACGTCCTGCGTTATGTAGAAGTCGACAGCCGAGATTTTGACAAAATCATTTTAAACTTATCATCGTTTTTTTGTGGGTGTGTCTGTGTGTTTAGGCGCCTGATTTGAAACACATCCTAGGAATATCGTACAATGGCGGCATTCCGCGTGTCTCCGCCATTACACATGCGTGAGTCTCAAACACTCCAATCAAAGGTAAACATTCTACACTCGTGTTTCAATCAACAACCGTAGTAAAAAAAAAAAAAAAGAAAAGAAAAATCAGGCTTTTTGCGGAAACTTTTTTTTAATGTGTTGAATTAAGATACTGTAGGTACATCCTAGATTAGTTTTATGTCATTTTATCAAAATTTCACCTTTCAAAAAGTAAAAAAAAAGAATCTGTATTCGGATAGAAATTACAGAGAAGATGCAAGAGAGCAGGTGAACTTTCAACATTGTAAAAACCCGAGACGTAGGACAAAGGAGAAGAAAAAAGGGGACAACACAGACACAGGTCTCAATTAGACCTCAAACTTGAGACCTGTGTCTGTGTTGTCCCCTTTTTTCTTCTCCTTTTTGTCCTACGTTTCGGGTTTTACAATGTTGATCGTTTATTCCTTCGACAACAAAATCTTGTAAGAACCACTTTCCGCACCGCACGAGTAGTGGGCAAAACTTCATTTGTCCTTGATGTACCGACGAGTATAGAACAGATCATGGTCCTTGATGGACCAAGCGCTGACCTCCCCGCGAACATCCTAAACCTTTCCCATTCGTTTTAATTTCGTTATGCTCTTGTCCCGACTCACGTAAGGCATTGCGACGAGCCTGGTCTGGCCACCGTAGGCGTATGCGGGTCCCGCAGCCGCCGCGCCGTGTCCCGCAGCCGGCAGGGCGTACGTCTGCAGGCCCTGCAGTCCGAGGGATTGGACGGCCCTCGAGGCGCCGTAGACTCCTTGGGCTGCGCCGGTCGCGTAAGCGGGGCTCGCTGCCACCAGCCTTGCCTGACCTGCCCCGTACGCGTACTGCGGGGCCGCCTGCAGTCTCGCCGCTCCGTGGGCGTAGGCCGGGGCTACCAGACCGGCGACTCCCGCCTGGTGCACCAGTTGGGGAGTCATCAGGTATTGGGTGCCGCCGTAGTTCAGGATCGGAGGCAGCGTCCTCGCTGGTTTCAAGGAGAAAAAGAAAAAAGTCATGGGTAAGGAAGAATGAAAGAATGGGCAGAGAGAAAGCAGATTCTAGGGGAGCTTCAAAACGGTTTCAGGAAAGATAGACGACTAGATGATTTATTCATAATCACTCAGTGCATAGAGATAGCAGTGACAAGTCAAAGGCCATTATGGGTAGCATTTTTAGACATCAAAGGGGCATATGACAATGTGAATCAGGAAAAACTATAGAACCAACTGAAGGGATATGGACTAGAGGGAACCATGGTTAAGTTTCTAGAACGGGTTTATACTGAGAATAGGGTGGGGAATAGGGAACATGGGAAGCCGAAACTACAAGACCAGCAGCAATAAAAGAGGTCTTAGACAGGGTTGCCCATTGTCTCCCCTGCTCTTTATGATATACCTCAGTGAGATGGAAAAAGGTTAGAACAGTGCAACCTAGGTTTTGACCTGACTTACATGGAGGAAGGACACAAAGTAAATCAAGTATTGCCAGGGTTAATGTATGCAGACGACATTGTACTCGTATCAGAAAGTCGTGAGACAATACAGGAACTGATTAGGATTTGCAGCAGGGAAGGGGACAATTTAGGACTAAAGTTTAGTAGGGACAAGTCTGGTATAATAGTTTTCAACAACGAGAAGGGGAACCCCTGGAGATACAGGACACATTGATAGAACACGTAGAAAAGTACAAATATCTGGGAGTATGGTTAAGTGAAGGAAGACGGTATCTAAAAGACCATGAAGATATTGTAATAAAGAAGGGGAAACGAGATTCGGCTATCATGAAACACAGGGCGCTGTGGAACTATAATAGATATGAAGTCGTTAGGGGGTATGGAAGGGAGTCATGGTGCCAGGGCTGTCATTTGGGAATGCGGTATTGTGTATGAGGTCAGAAATCCAGGCAGGTTTAGAGATACAGCAAAGGAGTGTGGGTAGGTTGGCATTGGGGGCACATGGGAATACACCAAACGAGGGAGTACAGGGGGATATGGGTTGGGCATCTTTCGAGAGTAGAGAAGCGATCAGTAAAGTAAAATTTGAACAAAGACTAGCTGAAATTGAGGATACACGGTGGGCAGCGAAAGTGTACAAGTATCTATATATGAAAAGTCTAAACACTAAGTGGACAAACCGAACCCGCAAGCTGAGATTTAAATACATTCAACGAGATGGAGCCGATCAGAGCATATCAGTAGAAAAGGGAGTAAAGGAAACAGAGAGGAAATTGTGGGAAGAGAGAATGCAGGGAAATCAGCTTTAACAATATACAGGGCACAAAAACATGAAATAAAGAAGGAACAGCTGTATGACAATTCAGTGGGGAGCTCTTTGCTGTTTGAAGCTAGAACGGGGGTGCTAAGAACAAAAACGTACAGGGCTAAATTCCTGGAAGTAGACACTCTGTGCGACATATGCAGCCGCGAAAGGGATACTATAGAACATGTAATTTTAAGGTGCACGGGGCTTCGTCCCACCCTCTTGGGGGGATGACTACGGATTTGGAGGGGGCACTGGGTTTTCCGGACATGGATGGACGAATGGATAGGGAAAGAATTGCGGTAACTAAGAGGAGATTGGAAGATTGGTGGAAGAGATCTAGGGAAGGATAAGGAGAAAAAAAATACAGATAAAATAAATCCACTTGAAAAGAGAGGGGGGGGGGGTCTGCCATAACAAAATTCATACAAGTAAAAAAAAACAAAAAAAGATGACGAAATGTTAGGCTAGGTGGCGCAAGCTGCCGCCCGCTACAAAGGGTATAGCCATTACCATCCATCCATCCATCCAGGATGAATTGAGTGAGTGAAGGTGGGTTACACTAAAGTCGCGATAGCACTGCTCATCCATCTTTGGGAAGAAAAAAAACACACACAAAAAACATGGCGTTCGTTGCAGACACAATGACCGAAGTATTTGCGAACACGCCTGAGAAATGCTCCAGACATATATGTATGCTTTGAACTTTCTGCAGACAGCTTTTGCTCGACCAGTATGGTCACACAAGGAACCCCTCAGACAGTCTTTGAGGACTGTCTGTGATGTATTAGAAGTGTGATCGCGGTTTAATTACACCATAAAAAGACAGTCTGCAAACACTGTCTGAAGATTAAAATTAACCTAACATTAGATGAATCTTAAAATGAATCTAACTAAGGTTTATGAATCAAGCGAACAAACAAAAGGCCTGTTCCCCGTTGAAACTGCATAAGGAGCGATAGTATGTATGAAGGTTGATTTCAGTTCTCCGTACAGGCACGATGGTCGGCCGCGGTGGATAGCCATGCAATCTTGAAGGATACACGCGCGCGCTAGATACGACTGAGGGTGTGCCTGTATCTTTGCCTTTCGAACGTAATCTGCGCTGCGCTAAAAAGCGGAACTCTGATTAGTTTTACACTCATTTGGTGCAGAGGAACTATGTTTTGGGGGGAAAGGAGCACGCCGACGGCGTAGCCTCTGTCGCCTATTGTTCGTAGAGAGCCTAGATTGTAGAGGGGTTCAAACTGAAACCGTGGGGAGCGTTTGCAATTTCATGGCGGACGCCTCCACAGAGCCCGTAGCTCTCAAGTAGGGTGCCTACATGTCTGTCTGTCTGTCTCAGGGTGAAGACATCCATTGTTGCACTTAATGTGCCAGCACGTGACGCTCTCGCGCACTCGGTGCGTGACTTGGGCGATAAAATGGCGTCTATGCATTAGCCAAAGCTGCGCGCTCGAGCTGAGTGACACCGTATTGCGCGCACTTCAAAATGCATAAAAAAACGATAGGGCGTGAAAATGGCTGAGATGTCACCACTCAAGCAAAAGCGCGCGTGTGTATGAAGGCACTCTACTCTCAAGTTTTGAGCAGCGCTCCAGGCGAGCAAAATATAATATTTGGCTCGCGTTTCGAACATGCGTCAATAAGCTTCCCCACTACAGTTTTTTCTACTCCGTTTCATTATTCCATTATAAGTGCCAGCGTAGCAGAGGCTACAAGAGCGAGCTCCGAGCTTTCAGTGCCCCTGCCAAGCACGCGCGCTCGTGCAGTGCGAGCATCGTTCAGGGGTACATGCTTTAGCAAGTAGCTTCGGCTTCGCTATCAAGTAAAGTGAAACATACGGGCTCACGGAAGCTATGAAAGAAAGCAATAAAATAATAAAGCTGAAAGGAATGTTTAAGGGGACGCTGAGGCCGCGAGCTGCATACTTGTTTTTTTAGTTTTTTTAGACGTTTTGTTATCGCGCGTCTACAGATGCTGACAGATGCTTGCATTCGAACGTGGCACGTGCAAAATCGAACGTTACAGCGCCGCCTGGATGGTCCTGCCAGCATAACATGATCGCGTATATTGCGGACGCGCTCGCGCCCCTGCCCGAGAGCAACGGGTCTATCGGAGATTGGTCGCAAGTGCGCGTGCGCTGCGTTATTGCCTGGCTAAAAGGAAAACAGTCGGAAAGGGGGAGACGCTCGAGGACGACCAACGTATTCGTCACCCGTAGCTCGGATTGCAAACGCGGCCGATAAACCACCTGACTCCGATCGAGCCGTTCTCTGTAACACAGGCTCTCGTCGGGAAGCGATTGTGACGAATGGCGCGGGCCCGCCCTTCAATATTACAACGGGATTTAAGGTTCTCACAAATTCCGCAAGCTTTTTTCCGTGGCGCAAAACTTGAGCGAACGTAATCTGAGTGCAGCGGCTAAAAAGGAACCAACCTGGTGAAAATGATAAGTTTGCCGCTAGGGGCGCCCTGGTCGGGGCTTCAGTTATGTCTGCTCCCTTCCCTATAGGGGTATTCACTGGCGGCCATGGCCAACGTTACTGGATCAACTCAGTTGACAAGCTCCGCATTAGCCGCGCTTCGGAAATGCGGCCTCCTCCGTTCTTGCCAGCGTGGTGGCGCTGTCGTCACCGCACGACCGGTCCGCGAGGCCGGCCAAGCTCCGGCCTAGCACGCGACCACGATAGACGGCAGCCATTTCTCCGAGCTTGCTTGCTTTGGTGCCGCATGTCGAAGACTCCCAAAACTACGAAGGCCCGGTGGGCGTGAATTTACCTCAAAAGCCCCGGGGAACGTTGTCTCAATCCATTATCACACTGGCAAAACTACTTAGTAATACACTATTCGATCAGCAACCCAAATCAGGCTCCGATTGAGGGATTGCTGGTCGTTACATTTTAATAATACTCAACCAGAAGACTTCTGTCGGGTTCCGGCAGGAGCGCCAGCTACGCGGCAGTGAATGGCAGCGCGTCACTTTTTTTTCGGAGCTTGTCAACTCAGAGCCGTATATGTAGAGAGTTTGGTCAATGGGAGGCGCGGGCAGAGCCAGGGCGTGCGTCAGACTCGAAAAGGGGGCTTGGCATGCTCTCTTGACCAACCAGAAGCCGAAAAGAATCCCCTAGCGGTGGTAGCAAGAAACAGCTCTGATCAAAGGTCTATGTTCGTAAATGGTTTTAAAAGCGCGTAAGAGTGAAGTGTAGTAACTCTTCATGGTTGAAAATAGGGTGCACGTGTGCACCGCTCAACTCTGTTTTGCTCGGACAGAGTGTGACCGCTCGGACGGCAGATTCCCGGCCCTCGGCGCTTGGCGTACGGATTATGTCGATCGTTCCGCTTGTCGCACTCTTCCACCATCATTTTAGATGAGCGTGCTTGAAACATCACGTGTACCATATTTTCAGTCATCGAGAGTTACTCCAATGCAGTTATCAGGTTTGTTTCTCGCGACCACCGCCAGGGTATTATTTCCGGCTTCTGGTTGGTCACATTCGAATTTCTGAAGACGCCCTGGGACACGCCCAGCCCGCTTTCGGCCAATGGCGCCTCCGCATTTGTCTCCTATACTTCCCAACGAATGGCCAAACTCTCTACATATACGGCTCTGTGTCAACTTATTCGATCCAGAAACGTTGGCCATAGCTGTGTTCGCGACTGCTGAGCGCGTGATGACGGCGAGCTCCACAGTTCATTTGCAACGTGCATTCCGCACCATCAAGATTACCGTTCTTAGCAGCCTTTTAAACTGAGGTCGTTCTGTGCATGCGCTCTAGACATCACCCTCAAATATGCGTTGAACTCCGTCAATATCCCCTATTAGCGACGTGCACGACCGAAAGCGTCGCTGTGGTTGGCCTTCCATGATTGGCCGAATGTTGACTATGACGTGAGCAAGGTATTTCTCATCGGCGGAGATAAGAGGAATGTAAGAACTTCAATTTTGCCGGTTTTGGTAGTGCTGGTTTCTGAGCGCTATGATTTCAAGCTTCCACCGTACTCATTTCAAACGCCATCGAACTTGTTGTTTTCAAGGTAATGACGTCACGAGAGGTAAACATACGAGGGCGCCACCAAAACATCTCGACGCTATGCTATGCGGTCGTGCCCGTGGTGTTGCTCGTCTTTGTTATTGTATTTGCTCGGTCTTTTAACTGTCCGTGGGGCGTGACAAGAAAAACACCACATTGCTTATAGGTAGATTTTCGTGCTTTTTGATAAAAAAAAAAACTCAGGAAAAAACATTTGCCGGTAAAATTGTCGTCAATTCAAAGTTATATACATATAAAAAAAGAAACAAAAAACCTAAGAATTTTGAGCTTGAGACGCAAAATAAAGAGCAATAAAAAAACAAGAAAACAAAAAATACGGAGTTGTACGAGTAAACTTTGTGAGAGCGCAGTGTCGGCGGTTCTGAGGACAGGCCATTTAAGTTCCATTTTGAAATCTTGAACTATTGAGAAAAAAAGAAAAAAGAGTTTACCGTTCATCTGGTCAAGATTCGTTCGGAACAATGGGCCATTGTAGTTCTGGGTCACGACAAAAGCCACTGTTCCGGTTTTTTATTTGCGAGCACACTATTCATGCTTCTTAGAGGTAGGAAGGTTGTTTTGATAACAGTGAAAACTATGAACCTGTCGATTTCATAAGAGGGGCGCAGATCAGGTGGAGGTAACATGCCCTCCAGCGACTACGTCTAGGTGTTTAGTTATTTAGGAGTATCGACGTTAGTTGAAGCGCCACTTCTCTACAAGATTTGTTGTGGGACAGATAGTTCGCCAATGGCAGGGGTGCCAATGCCAAATGCAGCTACAGAAATATCATTCGATACAGGTGAGTTCTTATGAATTTAGGGTATGTTTGTGTCCGGATATTATTTATACTTCGTCTCACCCTAGCATGGACTAACCGCGAAGGCTGTGGTAGCGCGAGCGGCCAGCCTTGACTGCCTTGACTAGAGCACTTGCTACACGAGCGCTCGTGCAGCCGCCGCGGCTTCATTCAAAGCGACTAGCTCGCGCTTTTAGCACGTGCGACTAACAATAGTCCATACTAAGGTGAGACGAAGTATAGTTGTATTTTGTGATAAATTAGAGACAAAGTAAAATTGAACTCAGAATTTTGAAGAATTGGAAATCGAAAAGATAAACTCGGATAAACCTCGAATTTTTCAGCGAAAAATAAACTCCAGAAAACGGCCTATGAATTTCACGAAATATAAACTCCGAAAACACGGAATGCTATCTCATATCAAACAAGAAATAAAAAGAGCACACGTATACACCATTTAAGCGGGCACCTGAGGTCCACTTCAAAGTGCAGTTAAACTATTCTGTCGGCTCACATGAGCAGCAGCTTTGCTTTTGTCAGTGTGCACAGTGCGAACACACCCTCACACTTTCAGCCCGGCACCATAAGAATTATAACCACGCAATACTATGGGTTAAAAAAAAACACTTTGTGACAATTTTTCAAAACATTTGTTTTTTGTTCGAACGTCATGCATTTTTTTTTCACTTAGAACAATTTACTTTTTAGCTCACAACCTCCGATTTTCTGACAAACTTTATTACCGTTAACATTCTTTCTTCCTTCACTATAGTCCACAGCTTAGGTCTCGAACCTAAATGAGCATCGTACCGGCGTGCGGTCCTGTAATTGCCATGGCACAATAACAATCCGAGTGTTCCCAGTGGATGTTAATTCACTGGGAAAACCACCACACGTCATCTAGAGGCAGACGAAGTTCCCGCCGTTCAGACCTCCTCACAACACATATGACTTTAGATCCGACACCAATACGTCAGCGGCAGACATGTACAAGTTACTAAAAAAAAGTAATTAAGTTAAGTTAGTGACTATTGACCTAAAAAGTAATTTGAGTAAAGTAGAAATTACTCAAATGGAAAGTAATTGAGAAAATTACTAATTAGCGTAAAAAAGTAGCGAATTACTTTTGAAGTTACTTTGAAGTTACTTTTATATGTTTTTCGATGGTTAAAAGAGAGTACATAGGTTTTGATCCGTTAGCGAAATTGTGCTAGCCAAATATGGATCGGATTGTTTTTCAAAGAAATGCTTTAATAGCTGGTTCTGCTTCTGCGTGCCTAATTGTTTTGTATTTTCTTGTTTGTTTGGTCAATGAAGTACTGCAAATGTGTAATTTCTACTTTGAGGTTTAGCACTGCCTGAGCTTGATTTTTAGACAGTGTTTGCTTGTTTACAGTGTTGCGTAAGGTACATCTAAAAAGTACTTGAAGTACAAAGTAAATGAGAGGTTGTGTACTTCAAGTAAAGTAGTAAGTACACCGGGTGCAATGTACTTAAAAAAACGTACTATAAATACATTATATTACAAGGTAAAGTACCAGTACTTTTAACATAATTTTTCATGATGCCCTTTTATTCCCTATAGAGTGTTTTCTTTAACTTGTACGCCTTGCTCCAGAGGTAATCGGAGGTGAATCAGTTTCTTACGAAAATGGCAGCAAATAGTGTATAAAGTCAAGTCGCCACAGAGTAGTTGTTTTACTCTCGCTGACGAGCTATTTGACACAACTTATACGCCATTTATTTGTGTCGGTCTTATAGCCGGCATTACTTCACTCAGAGAAATGACCAGATGACGTCTTGAAAGAGCGCGTTTTCACACACACGGGGAATGTACATTGAAGTCGGGAGTTCTACTTTCCTCGGAAATTACAAGTATATGCCCAGAGAATCTACATCAAGTAAAGTACGAGTTTTCAAAACAGTAGTACTTTAAGTACCATGTACTTAGAGCACTTCCCAACACTGGTTGTTTATTATTTTGGGGAAATGTACTAAGGTTTCTTCGAACGATCTTCAAATCTTTGAAGATCTGCATATTCTATGTATTGGGAGGAAAATCAACGCAAAAAGGTCTCCTTTGCGTTGCCCTTTACCACGTGATTCTTCGAGTACAGCACAAACTACGGAAGCACAAGATGAGCTTCAGAGCAGGTGCTGCATTTTGTTGCCTCCTTTGAGTGAGGATGCAGTGTGTCACTGTGTGTGCACCTTCTGTAGTGGGCGAGAGTTTCAACGTTGGGGAGAAGCGGAAACCAGCCCTTTCTTCGAATGAGTCAAGTCTCCTTGAGCTTCGGGACACAAAAAAACGCCAGTCTTCGACGCTAATCCCGCAGTTACTCGGCCTCTCTTGCGACGTGCCTGTTCGCTCCCCGCGCTTCGTAGCAGTGTTGTTGCAGAGGGGGCTCGGGAAAATTTTGGGGAATGTCGGACTCTCCAACCAATTTTCTTCCCTCCCCCCCTTTCCTACGCCACATGCTTCCCCCTCTTTGCAAATATCAGCTGACCTTCCAACATCTTATCTTCTTTTGTGCAGGAATGATTGTTGATAGGCAAAACAACCACTAAAATTCGTAAGTAATTTGTAATTTGAGTAGAAGTTACTCAGAAAAAGTAATTAAAGTAAACTACTAATTACCGAAACAAAAATGTAATTGAAAGTTACTAAACTACTCAGAAAAGTAGTTAAACTACAGTAACTTGAGTAGAATAGTTGAACTACGCACAAGTCTGGTCAGCGGCACATATCGGTTGGCAAGTAAGGTTTGCTAAAGCGCGCTCCTACATTGCCACCTCGAAAACCAGCCCCGAGAATTACGTCATTAATAAATCCTCGACGCGCCCCGAGCGGAAAACGCTCTGAAGCTTGACGAGATACGCGGGAGTACGCGGTAAAGCAGACGCTTGCGTCCTGGATTCGCTGCCTGTATGCGGAGCGCAGGTTCATCTGCTTCTTGCGCAGAGGGGTTGCAGTGACGTCAGAAAGACGCCGAGCTCTGATTGGCTCCGATTAGAAGGGCAGTGGGTAGACCTAAAGGCAGCTAGCCTTGAGGTCTACCCACTATCCTTCCAATGAGAGCCGATCAGAGCTCGGCGTCTTCTGACGTCACTGAACCCCTCTGCGCAAAAGCAGATGAACTTCCTCTCCGCATAGCATCGCGTTTGTTATGAGGCTCTACAAGATGCGTTCGCGGCAACGCTGACGCAATATAGGCGGCGCTGTGCGCGAACCCACTAATAGAGCGCCTTTATACAGATGTCCTTTTGCTGAGCGATGACATCCGAGCCATTTTACCGCCCAATTATTTTCCCATATTTTTCAAAGTATACACGCAAACTGACGTAACCCAGCTCGAACGCGTACAGTTATGATGCTTTAATGCTTTTGTATACCTTCCAAAGGATCTGCTTTGACAGGCGCTGGCGGCACTCGTTGCTACAAAGGATATTTTCACCCCGAGATAGGCAGGCATCTATAATCATGCACTGGCAGGTCAAGAACGGGAGGGCGTTTCTCTAGGATGCCCGGTGCCGTGAGCCACGTACTCGAGAGCCCACGAGACGACGACGTGTTACTAGAGGTATGCGAAGCGCACGTTCGTCTGCTTCTTTTGCAGAGGGGTTGCAGTGACGTCGGAACGTCGAACTCTGATTGGCCCTGATTGAAGGATTGTGGGTAGACCTCAAAGCGAGCTGCCGTGAGGTCTACCCACTATCCTTCAACCAGAGTCAATCAGGGCTCGACGTTCAGACGTCGGCACAACCCCTGCAAAAGAAGCAGACGAACTTGCGCTCCGCCTATAGGAAGCTCGCGCTGGAGACAAGAAATGAATAACCTTCCTGCCGTTCTCGCCCTTTCACTGAATGTAGGCAGCACCCTACCACTATAATTACAACGCCATACGGGGAAAGACACTTTTCTCCTATAGTCACAGACAGGATAAGAACGGCAGGGTGCGGAGTTTCCGTTGTCCCGTCTCCAGCTTCCTCCCTTCGGCACGTCGGAAGCAAGGTGCTGTAGGTCGGCCGTTCGAAGGAGACGCACCGCCGTTCTCATCCTGCCAGTGGCTAAAGTTGGCACTAGATCGTGTCACCGAACGGGACTCACTGTAACCAGGGCCCGCCGTCAGGAACGGGAGCGTCGCGGTGCTGTAGGCGGGTCCGGCGGCGAGGGCCCTCCCCGCCGCCTGGTTGAGCAGGGCGGCCATCGGAGCGTAGGCCACGGGCTGGGCCCTCTGCGCCACCGCGTTCGCGTACGCGGCGCCCTGGGGGAGTGCCCCTGGGGCGACCCTACGGCCTGCGTGGTGTACGACACGCCCATGTAGGGGTTCTCGACGGCCTGGGCCAGCACCAGGGCGAAGCCCAGCAGGAGCGCCTGTATCCACTGGAAAAAAAGAAAAGAAAAAAAGGAGGCGCGTCGATTGATTGATTTCAGCGAACGCAATGATCGACGGCTGCGTGGTATTCAGGAGCACCCATGGAGTGAGCGAAATTCACTCGTAGCATGTCCGGAGCGTACTCAACTAGAAACTGATGCGTTAAAAGAAAGAAAAAAAAATCAGAAGAGGGTTTTTTGACCTATTGGTCAAGTTATTGAAATGATGTGAGGTGCTTAAGTTTTTTTTTTCAAGAGTTCTATCCATCTATTATCGTAGAGATTATCCGCGCCCTTTTATAACTATTGCTGACTATCCCCCCCCCCCCTCTCTTCCGCACTGTCCCGCTTTTTTTATACGTTTTAATACTTGTTTACATGGCGGCGACAATCACGTTTTGGGGTTTAAATAAACGACTGAGAGCTCTGTGTTGTTCTACAGTGCTGGGGCCGGGTGTTTGAATTTCGAAATGTACTCAAGTTTATTAAAAATTAGATAGATTTTTTTTCAGCTATGCCTTTAAATGTAATTTTCGCTGCTCTAGAAGACCCACTTGCCGGCTCCAAAAGACCACCTAAATATAAAGAAAAGGAGTATAAACCGCCGAAATTTTCCCAGTTTAACCTCTGGGGCGAATTATACGTCGGGTTCCCAGGCGGCACACTTCTCTCCATCTATACATTTATTTTTAGCGCTCATTTTATGCGAGGTGACCCAAATATTTAAACGGGTGAAGTGCATGAAGCATCGCGGCGCTATCGTGACGTTGTAGTCGTCTTAGAAATTATATGCTAGCGAAAACGCATACTATTATCTATACCGATCAGACAACGTGAAAAGAGCACCACCATGGTGTTCTAATGTTTCTGTATACGTGCTTATCATTGCTGGACCAATCATAAGCAAAAATGTCTAGTGGCTCGCGCTTTTGACGCTGATTGATTGGCCCATTACCTCGTAGCGTCGGCTGCGTATGAAACGAACTATAGCAGTCATAACTCTCTGTTTAATGCCATTATTCACTTGTCTGGCATTGAATACTAACCGTTCCCTCTAAATTCCCACTTCTCTTCGGCTATTAAACTCTATTGAGCACCCTAATAATTAAATATTCCTAGTTCTGGCAGTCGGTAGTGGTGAAGCTTTATGCAGTCAGGAACGAACGACTGCTGATGGCTTTCGACTTAGAAGACTTATAGTGCTCCAATAGGTATGTGATAACTCAAGGGCGTAGACTCAGATTCAGGCATTTTTGTTTTGGAACTACAACAAAATTTCGTGACATTCAAATTCGAATACAGGTGAAGAAAGTAGCTAAATTAAAAGTTCAATTGGAGTCGCCAATTAAAAAATAAAGTAAAGGAACCAAGCTCCGATAAGTAGGAACATTGAGATAGGCTTATCGCTTTTGATTAGGTTCCACGACATCGCCGTACAGGAGATACCTTACTTAATGTGTGATTATCTGCGGCTTACTTTCAGTATAATTTTTTACATGGCATTCATCTTGGAATGACGCCTTTTCTGATTAGTCTTGTCAGTAAACAATCGCAGCAGAATTTCTTCGCTGAGTTTATGATCCTCGGGTCATGGTCGGCGGCGTCTCCAGAGGCGCAAGAAATGGCTACGCTATTTGGACGTCTCCTACTTCGCGGCTGGGTTCTTAACAACTATACAACCCTTAAACGATTGCTCACATCTACACTATACATGGATACCTCAGCGCTAATAGTCAGTGCTCTAAATATCGCTGACCTTCCTGATGCGGCGCTGCCTTCGCGCTGTATTAGTGATACAGCGCTGATATACCACTCCGCATCGCTGCTAAGTTACACTCAAGTCAGCGCTGTATCAGTACTAAGATACGCTCAAGTCAGCACTGTGTCATCGCTGTTCCTAGTGTTGATTTAGCACTGCGATGTATGTGTGAACCAGCCTTAGGGGAACCATAATGCTCTGATCACATTGGTTAATTGACGATCATAATGTGAGCAGAAGATGGCCGAAACGAAGAGTGACTTCACACGTTCCACAGGCTGCCCTCGGCGAGGGTGTAGCGACTTACAGAGGTCATGTTGATCACACAGGCTGTACGAACTCGGTCGA
This sequence comes from Ixodes ricinus, assembly GCA_037355805.1. Taxonomy (NCBI): domain Eukaryota; kingdom Metazoa; phylum Arthropoda; class Arachnida; order Ixodida; family Ixodidae; genus Ixodes; species Ixodes ricinus. The sequence goes on from JAZHYW010054637.1 coordinate 28,740, forward strand.
TGGGCGACGCTTCGTTCCCGCGTAAAAAGGTAAGTCCTGTATGAGACGGTCCGGGAGTTCGGCGTCCCTCTTATAAGGACCGCTGGCGGAACTTGCCAGGGTGTAGCGATCGGGGCGACGATACGCAGCGGATGCTTCTTTTTTGGGGCCGGGTCTCTTTACGCGGACGACCTCCATAGGACAATCGCAGAGGGAAAGCAGTTCCGTGGGCGCGATTGGGTGCAGGCGACCCAGTGCGACGGCGCTATTTCGGGATCGGCGATGACTGCTGTTCGATTCACCGCGAAAAATAAAAATAATGTTCGCTTGGCCTCCACGCTATTCTCCATTTCGTTCGGTGGAAATGGTAATGTGGGAATCGCTTGCCGATAGCGTTGCGTCGCCTAATGAGATACACGATGCGCTCTTCTCCATTAGATCGCGATGAGAAGCCCTGTTACCATTCATCAGTGCACTCCCCCCTTTTCCCTTCCCCAATTCGCTCTAGGTTTGTTGCTCTTGAAATGGTGATCCTTTCTTTTCTTGAAGATAACATTACTTAGGCAGGCGAGCTAGTTGTTATTCGGCATACTAAAACCAGAGACGGAGGCACAAAAGGTGGATATACGCAACGTCTCAAACACATCTATTAACTTTTATTCACCAAGCTTCTTTTATGTCCTCATTTCCCTTTTTATTAAGTGTGCTTGTGTGTGTGTGTGGGGGGGGGGGGAGGGGGGTTGGCAGTTTAACGACTGGGTATCCGTCTTAACTTTTTACCTATCTTTGAGACTGGATTTAAATTATATGCAGGATAAAGAACAGGCAACAGAGGTTAAGAGCCATACTTCCACTTGAGTCGCTGAATTTGTGAACTATTTTCTCGTGGGCGCAGCCAAAGACCGATCACTGTTAAAGTACGAACCACGTTCTCTGTTTCCGTTATAAAACATTGTTCTTCGTTCAAAATGTATTTTCTAAATTATTTTCCAAATGATTTGTTTGAAAGAAAGATGGGAAGGGGTACTGGGTGTGATTGCGTGTTTGGAAACGAATGTCTATCAGGCGTCTTTTCCTTGCGTATAGCATCTTGGCCAACTTGAGATTCTTGACTCGTTGGGCATAGTCTTCTGATATTTATTCAATTATTTGTGCGTTGGTACTTTTGAGGTCGAAAACCGTTGCAAATGAGACTGCAAGTACAGCGCGATGTATCCGTCGTTGTATTTTCGTGCAATTTTGGCTGGTGTTTATACACTTAGGTATAATTGACGGGTCACGCAATATACGTAGATTGTATCAAATCATTTACGTTACTTCTTTCCTTAAACAGCCTAATATAAAGTTTTGTGACTGCACACCCCCCCCCCCAAAAAAAAATAAAATATATATATATAGATATATTTAAGTTCACTTTTCTTAAGAACGAGGAAATAGCCAATCACAAAGAACAATAAAATAACCGAAAAAAAAACAGGAACAACAATGTTGCGCGCGTGAACAACGAGCAGGACGTTTTACTCGTTCGTTTTCTCTGTGTATACCGTATTTCTCAGATCTAATCGTATATTGAACGTCGTAATTCGCCGGGACCCTTCTACTCTTCGCCCTGATTGGCTGCCTTTGTGTCTTGCAGGAAAGTGACCCCAAAGACGTTCATAGAGTGTGGGATCTAACGTTCGGCAGCTGTTTCTTCGTGTCCTACTTTTCAATAAATCGTACGTTTTTTGTGTTTTGTTTTAGTTTTGTCGTACGTTTCGGCACTCACGTCTTTTCGCTATCGAACCGACGGCGACAGCGGTTACATAAAGAACACGATCCGCATTTTGAAATAACAGTACTTCCGGAAGCCTCCCGATCCTATCGCTGGACCGCATTACGCTTCCCTATAAAAAGACTCGCCGCATTACGAAACACTTTTATATAGCGTTCGATCGAAGATCACAACAACGGCCGAATCTAAACTAAAAGACTAAACCGAAACACAGCTATCTACTGTTAAAAATAATAATAATAAAAAAAGTAAAGATTACACGAGGAGCGCGTACTGTTTGCGGCTTCCTCGTTCACCCGGAGACGTGCAAGCGTCACAATCTTCAAGTGTACGCCGAGAGGAAAGATGGCACTGTTTTTAGCGTAGCATTGTTTTTCCGTAGAACAAATGTTTAAAAACAAACTGTTCCGCTTCCAGGCATACAAAAAAGTAAAAGACTAAAACATAACACAATCCAGAAACCTAGTAAAGTGCGTAGTGCATTATTCGAAAATGTTGTCGATTAATTCAACTTAGGTTTTTGAAATAGATATATTGCGAGATGTAGGACTTTATATACTGATGTCTTTTTAGTATGAACACCTCATCTTACCCCCCCCCCCCTTTTTTTCCCTAAAAAAAGAAAGAAATAAAAACGGTCAAAATTATGTTGCAAGGAAAGCGTCTTCAACTGGTGTGTTTACTGCGTTCAAAAGAGTGGTCCCTCGATTTCCGCCTGATGACGTCATACAAGTGTGACGCTGTCGCCGGCCACGACCCTGGCGGTGTTACAGCAGTGGAGCTGGATGTGACAGACGCCCGTTCGGCTGCAGGTCGCTCTCCGATGCGACAGTTCAAAAAGCTTCGGCAGCCCGGGAGTATAGGCGCCGTGACGCAGGCGACACTCATGTCTGCTCGCGCGTTTTTTGCCAGAAGTTGTAGGACCAACCACCAGGATCGCGACGTCCCACAGCGTATGACACTCCGGCCCTTGTGACGCCATTTTTGTTGCCACTTTGGAACCACTTTTCCATGGTGCATGGGCGGAACAGGACGCTAAACGCGCCAGTCGAACACGCGTTCCAAACACCGTATACCCATATTGTGAGTTGTTTAAAGTAACGCGACAAAATTGCACGTATTTACTCAGCCCGTCTCCCCCCAAATCTTGTCTTTATAGCGGGATATGCATATTGATGGTGTCCGTATTAACAGGCACTACAGTAGACCTTTTAGCGCGCGCCAGATATTAGAAACATCATTAACCCGTGGTCACACTGCTAATGCATCAAACAAAAGACAGCCCGCAGACGCTGTCTGAGGCATGTTTCTTACTTGTAAAACGACCCTGTTACATTGGTCGTAGAAAAACTGACGTGCAGACATGTTCTAAGCATACCTATGTATGAAGCAAACATGATTCAAACATGTGTGTGAAGTGTCCGCAGATAATTCTGCCAACGGACACCCCGCACATTTATCTGCGGTCTTTCTAAACACACTAATCACAACTGTCTGCGGACAATCCTCACATTTATCCGCGAGGCTGTCTAAACACACTCCTCACAAGTAACTGCAGACCCTCCGCACATTCATCTGCGGACTGTCTAAACACACTCCTCACAAGTAATTGCAGACACTACTCACATTTATCTGCGGACTGTCTAAACACATCCTCACAAGTAACTCCAGACAATCCTCACATTTATCTGCAGACTGTCTAAACACAATCCTCACAACTATCTGCGAACACTCCCCCATTTATCTGCGGACTGTCTAAACACACTCCTCACAATTATCTCCTGACACTCCTCACATATATCTTCGAACTGTCTAAGCACACTCCTCACAGTTATCAGCGAACATTCCTCACAATTATCTGCGAACTGCTTAAACGCACCCCTCACAAGTAGCTGCAGACACTCCTCCCATTTATCTTCGGACTGTCTAAACACATTTCTCACATTTATCTGCGGACCATCTAAGCACACTCCTCACAAGTAACTGCAGACACTCCTCACATTTATCTGCGGACCATCTAAACATACTCCTCACAAGTATACTGCAGACACTCCTCCCATTTATCTGCGGACCATCTAAACACACTCCTCACAACTATCTGCAGACACTCCTCACATTTATCTGCGGACTGCCTAAACACACTCCTCACAAGTGACTGCATGACACTCCTCACATTTATCTGCGGACTGTCTAAGCACACTCCTCACAACTATGATGCAGACACTCCTCCCAATTATCTGCGGACTGCTCTAAACACACTCCTCACAAGTATGCTGCAGACACTCCTCACATTTATCTTCGGACTGTCTAAACACACTCCTCACATTATATCTGACACTCCTCACATATATCTTTGAACTGTCTAAGCACACTCCTCACAGTTATGTGCAGACATTCTTCACATTTATCTGCGGACTGTCTAAGCACTCCTCCAAGTGACTGCAGACATTCCTCCATTATCTGCGGACCGTCTAAACACACTCCTCACAACTATCTGCAGACACTCCTCCCATTTATCTGCGGACTGTCTAAACACACTCCTCACATTTATCTGCGGACCATCTAAGCACACTGCTCACAGTAACTGCAGACACTCCTCCATTTATCTGCGAACTGTCTAAACACACTCCTCACAGCTATCTGCGAACACTCCTCACATTTATCTGCGGACCATCTAACCACACTCCTCACAAGTAACTGCAGACACTCCTCACATTTATCTGCGGACTGTCTAAACACATTCCTCACATTTATCTGCGGACCATCTAAGCAAACTCCTCACAAGTAACTGCAGACACTCCTCACATTTATCTGCAGGACCATCTGAACATACTCCTCACACGTTACTGCAGACACTCCTCACATTTATCTGCGGACTGTCTAAACACACTCCTCACAACTATCTGCGAACACTCCTCCCATTTATCTGCGGACTGTCTAAACACACTCCTCACAATTATCTCCTGACACTCCTCACATATATCTTCGAACTGTCTAAGCACACTCCTCACAGTTATGTAGCGAACATTCCTCACAATTATCTGCGAACTGCTTAAACACATCCCTCACAAGTAGCTGGAGACACTCCTCATAGTTATCTTCGGACTGTCTAAACACATTCCTCACATTTATCTGCGGACCATCTAGCACACTCCTCTCAAGTAAGTGCAGACACTTCTCACATTTATCTTCGGACTGTCTAAACACACTTCTCACAAGTTATCAGCGAATACTCCTCCCAATTATCTGCAGACTGTCTAAACGCACTCCTCACAAGTAGCTGCAGACACTCCTCACGTTTATCTTTGGACTGTCTAAACACATTCCTCACATTTATCTGCGGACCATCTACGTACACTCCTCACAAGTAACTGCAGACACTCCACACACTTATCTGCGGACCGTCTAAACATACTCCTCACACTTATCTGCGGACCGTCTAAACACACTCCTCACAAGTAACTGCAGACACTCCTCCACATTTATCTGCGGACTGTCTAAACACATTCCTCACATTTATCTGCGGAACATCTAAGCACACTCCTCACAGTAACTGCAGACACTCCCCTTTATCTGCGGACTGTCTAAACAAACTCTCACAACTATCTGCGGACTGTCTAAACACACTCCTCACAACTATCTGCGAACACTCCTCCACTTTATCTGCGGACCATCTAACCATACTCCTCACAAGTAACTGCAGACACTCCTCACATTTATCTGCGGACCGTCTAAACATACACCTCACACTTATCTGCGGACCGTCTAAACACACTCCTCACAAGTAACTGCAGACACTCCTCCCATTTATCTGCGGACTGTCTAAACACATTCCTCACATTTATCTGCGGACCATCTAAGCACACTCCTCACAAGTAACTGCAGACACTCCCCACTTTTATCTGTGGACCGTCTAAACATACTCCTCACACTTATCTGCGGACCGTCTAAACACACTCCTGACAAGTAACTGCAGACACTCCTCGCCATTTATCTGCGGACTGATATAAACATACTCCTCACAAGTATCTGCAGACACTCCTCACATTTATCTGCGGATCGTCTAAACACAATCCTCACAAGTAACTGCAGACACTCCTCCCATTTATCTGCGGACTGTCTAAACACACTGCGTCACAGCTATCTGCAGACACTCCCCACTTATCTGCGGACCATCTAAACATACTCCTCTAGGTAACTGCAGACCTCTTACATTTATCTGCGGACTCGTCTAAACACACTCCTCACAAGTAACTGCAGACACTCCTCCCATTTATCTGCGGACTGTCTAAACACATCTCACAACTATCTGCAGAACACTCCCTCCATTTATCTGCCGACCATCTAAACATAATCCTCACAAGTAACTGCAGACACTCCTCACATTTATCTGCGGACCATCTAAGCACACTCTCTCAAGTAACTGCAGACACTCCTCACTTTTATCATGCGGACCGCCTAAACATACTCCTCACACTTATCTGCGTGACCGTCTAAACACGCTCCTGACAAGTAACTGCAGACACTCCTCCCATTTTTCTGTGGACTGTCTAAACACACTCCTCGCAACTATCTGTGAACACTCCGCTCATTTATCTGCTGACCATCTAAACACACTCCTCGCATGTAGCTGCAGACACTCCTCACATTTATTTGCGGACTGTCTAAACACACTCCTCACAAGCTATCTGCGAGACACTCCTCCCATTCATCTGCGGATTATCTAAACATACTCCTCACAAGTAACTGCAGACACTCCTCACATTTATCTGCGGACCGTCTAAACACACTCCTCACAACTATCTGCAGAACACTCCTCCCATTTATCTGCGGACTATCTAAACATACTCCTCAAAGTAACTGCAGACACTCCTCATATATCATATGCGGACTGTCTAAACATACTCCTCACAAGTAACTGTCAGACACTCCTCACATTACCTGCGGACGTGTCTAAACATATCCCTCACATTTATCTGCGGACTCATCTAAGCACGCACTCCTCACAAGTAACTGCAGACACCTCCTCACTTTCATTTCGGACCGTCTAAACATCGCCTCACACTATCTACAACTGTTAAACACTCCTGCACAAGTAACTGCAAGACACTTCTCCTATTAATCTGAGGACTGCAACACAATTGAACTATCTGCACTTCTCCACATTTATCTGCGGACTATCTAAACATACTCCTCACAAGTATCTGCAGACACTCCTCACATTTATCTGCGGACCGTCTAAACACACTCCTCACAAGTAACTGCAGACACTCCTCCCATTTATCTGCGGACTGTCTAAACACACTCCTCACAACTATCTCCGGACACTCCTCACATATATCTTCGAACTGTCTAAACACTACTCCTCACAGTTATCAGCAGAACATTCCTCACAATTATCTGCGAACCGTCTTAAACGCACCCCTCACAAGTAACTGCAGACACTCCTCACATTTATCTTCGGACTGTCTAAACACATTCTCTCACATTTATCTGCAGACCATCTAAGCACAATCCTCACAATTAACTGCAGACACTCCTCACATTTATCTGCGGACCATCTAAACATACTCCTCACAAGTAACTGCAGACACTCCTCACATTTATCTGCGGACCATCTAGACATACTCCTCACAAGTAACTACAGACACTCCTCACATTTATCTGCGGACTGTCTAAACACACTCCTCACAACTATCTGCGAACACTCCTCCCATTTATCTGCGGACAGTCTAAACACACTCCTCACAATTATCTACTGACATTCCTCACATATATCTTCGAGACTGTCTAAGCACACTCCTCACAGTTATCAGCGAACATTCCTCACAATTATCTGCGAACTTCTTAAATGCACTCCTCCACAAGTGACTGCAGACACTCCTCTAAGTGACTTGGCAGAGCACTCCTCACATTTATCTGCGGACTGTCAAAACCAGAGTGTCGGACCGAAATTTTTATCGGTTCGGTTCCGGTTCGGGTTCACGGCTTTCGGTTCGGTTCCGGTTCAGTTCCGGGGAGCAAACAATAACGGTTCAAACCGGTTCGAACCGGTTCGAACCGGTTTGAACCGCTAAATTGAGAATATTTTTTCCGCGTTATTCTGGCAATATACACTATTTACGCCGTGAGACGATTAACTATATAGTTTCTTCGATCGTCCGTGCAATTTACTTTTGTTTTTAGGTACCAAAAATATGAAATTCAGTTATTTAATTTCGACGCAAGAGTAGAAGAAAGTCTACATTAACGTACATAACGTCGTGTTCATACGACTCAACATCCCTTTGTTTACCAGTAACATATATTTTACCTGAATCAAAATGTTTAAGTACAAGAGTAAAGAGTTGAGCTTGTTGGTACATACCTGTAAATAGATCAGCTTGAAATTTAGAACTATACTGTATTTTCTTGTCCTTTCTTCGTGTTTAAGTAAAATTCTAAAGTTCAAGCTGATCTATTTACACGGTATAAAATGCTGTCGCGGAGTGTGGTAGGTCGCCTAAAATACCCGTGATTGGTACAACTTTGTGTCGCAGTATTAAAAGTGAAATCGTGATTGTGTCCTTGAACTAAGGAATTAATTACATCACATAAAATTATGAAATGAGCACCTCGTGGCCATATATATCATAAAATATGGTTTACGAAATACGCTTCACAATATATATGTATATGATGACGACACAACTGAGCTAAACGCATTGAAATTTTCAAAATGTCACAAAAGTTTTAGGATAATTCCTTTCAGTCTATTTTTTATAGAAACACCGAGCGGCAATCAAAATGCTTGTTGTTCTAACCAAACATAGTTTACACTCAGCACCGCATGCATGCAACTAATCATGCAGCAAGGAGTAATCGCAATTGTTCACTCTAATCTATACGCACCTTCGCACTCAGATCGAATCAGGCCCGAAATAGCGCTTGCCCAAGTGAACATTTTCTTATACAGGATAAGCTGGCATAGCCTGGCTGTTGAGGTTTGTTGTTGACAAGATGCCGGTCAATTTAATTTGCAAATGAGCATCACCCTTGCTAATTAATGATTTTAACCCGATAGCGTTAAGGAGCTCATGTCGCAGAAAAGCCGATGTCGGTGGCATGACTGGAAAATCCTGTATGGTCGATAGGGTCATGACGTCAGAGCTACATGCCCTCGCGCAAGAATTTCAAACAACCCACAATGCTCACGTGAAACGTGACATCAAGCTTGGAATGGGAGTGATTAAAACTCGACATGTAATGCGAATTAAAGGTCGCTGTATGTCTCAAATGATTTCACTTTATAAAATAATTCCTTTGCCTTAAAGAAATAAAAATTAAAAATTTTAGGCGGTATTTCAACCTACGACCTTTCGGTTGCGAGTCAGACACAATCCTGACTTGGCCACGCGAGGCACGCTTGCACGGCAAATGAGAAGACGATGCAAACGAGGGCCGTTAACGCTATCGCGTTCCACTTTTAAAGGCGAAGCTTAAGCGTCCTCCAAGATTCTTTTTTGTTAAGTTAAACGAAGTAGTATTTCACGTTCTACTCGACATGGCAGCTACTTAATTCGACACTTTCTGACGGTTTGCGTGCGTAATCGTCATAGTTCCGCCGCGCGCTCCTGTTTACTTTGTTTTTGTCCAGCCCACAGACACATAAAAGTAATGTTCACCACATAAAAGAGGCAATAACAGACTTCTATATGTTTGAGAAGTTACATGTATGAGGAACACATAGTTATTCAACCACGGGAAAGAGCTGAGCACGTTGGTTAAACATATGTAGGAGAAACCAGCTGAACACACCAACCGTACATATGAGAGGAGAACGAGAGATCCAGCGGTTGAATGCGTCTCTCTCGTTCTCCTCTCATTTGTACGGTTGGTTCGTTCAGCCGGTTTCTCCTAAATAGTTATTTAAATTAGCTTCAAAATCAGAAATGTGTGTAAGGCTGTCCCATATCACTTACAACGTGCCTGTCGAGGATAAGAAGGCCGGAAAAGATTGGCAGAACACCTTTCAGATAATTTGGGGGGGAGGGCATTGCTTTATGGATGTCGGCCCTTTATTTATGTTGTCAAATATTCAGTTAGTAATTAAATATATTTTTATAATGATCAATAATTTTACCTTATAAAGTTCACATAACCGCTTGAGACCGACGCGGAAGGACGATACTCGAAACTACGCGAGCTGCGGAATCTGAGTAAACGTGTTTTTCTGTTTGCTGATTGGCAGTGTGAAACATCAGGTTGCAGGGTACGCCAAAAGGACTCTGTCCTCACATGATAAATTGGAAGTCAAATACACGAAATGTTCAAAAAGAGAGAGATAATTAATGTTATTTTACAAAATAATCCCTTACAAAACGCCTTATTGCAAAAAAAGATGCGTAAAGGTGCACGCAATGAAATTCAGAATTTTACATAAATAGCACGAAGGACATACAAAGATTCTTAAAATCTTAGTATAAATCACATATCATCAGCTTGCATGAGCTCGAAACTTCGCGAAATACTGCCTCGGGAGGCTAATGTTATATTCGGTTTTACCTGCACTTGTTTTGGGCCCTCACCTTACAACACTATGCTAGAAAGAGTCATGCGCTCTAACATTTCTCTATAGACGCTTTGCAGCAGCTGTGCATGGGCGCCGCCATAACTGACCTTCAGTTTTTGTTTGCACTTATACGTTTACTTCACTTGATTATTACCATAGCGGGCCAGGTTATTTGCCATCTTAGATTTCATTCTGTCCTTCTCCCCAGCATTGGTCATTGTGGAGGCTCGTCCACACCAATTTCAGTGGCTCGGTATCTCGGTAAAACAAGAAGGTCGGCTATGGCGGCTCAGTCTGGCGCGTGTGTAAAGCGTCTATACTCTCGTTCAGCTTCGGTCAAGACGCAGCCGATGCTACAAGCGCGAGCATGTAGCCCAGAACAGCAGCTTGCACTGCACGAGCGCACGTGCTTGGCAGGGATGCTGAAAGCCCGGAGCTCGCGCTTGTAGCTTTGGCTGCGTCTGGACCGAAGCTGAAATGAAGTATAGGCTGCCATATATCATCGCGAGACTGCTATAAATACTGCACAACTTTACAATTAGGACATCTATTCCTAGTGTTGCGAACATAACATTTCACCAGAAAGCTGAACTATTTAACATGGTACGCACGTGACGTCATCTCACTATAGGCTGGTGGTCATTGTGATTTCTTCTTAATGAGAAAATCGAATTCGATGGTGAAAAATGCACGCTGCAAGAGGTTCAAGCTCAGTGAAAGCCAGGTATTTGAAAGGCACGTATAATTGTTCTTAGTGCGTCGTCGTGAAAAACGGCGCGAGCGTCTGGCACGACAAAAAAATTACACCATCTTTCCGAGGGGAACCATGGGGTGATGCGGAGCATCGCGGATCGTTATTAACGGTGTTATTAACGGTGTTAGTAACGTTGTTAGTAACGTTGTTAACTTGCGTGTTATTACGTTGTTAACTTGCGAATGGACGCCGCTTCTCGTTGCCGTAGTTCAGGGTCTGCCGCTCGCTTCAAGCGTTTGCGCTCAGCGTCGCGTGCCCTTCGCTGCGCAGCTTTGTCTTCAGTGGACGTAGCGTTGCTGTTAGTTTGTGGGGTGGTGCTGACGCTTGCTTGCGCCAACCGACTAACTGACGGGACTGTTGCTTCCATCACACTTCATCGGAAGAACGGAGTGAAGTGGAGTCAACAGCGCTGAACTCGTGGTACAGCTTCTCGCTTGCCTTTATTTTTAATTGCTAATCTTTTCCTTCCTTTTGCATTTCATTTTTCTTTTCTCCTTCTTCCGTCGCGTCGGTTCTCCCCGCACCAGCCCCCGATAGCTCTCTTCTTTTAGATTTAGCATAACTTTTCTTCTGCTTATATTTACATCATTTCCAAATTATCCTCCTTAGAATTGGCAAGCATAGCTTCTCTTTGCTTAATTAATTTATTCCCTTCTTGACTGATTTCTTTTGGCCGGCCGGATTTGGGCTGCGGCGGACGCGAGCGGCCGAGAAACGCTAGCAGACGACAGCCGCAGAGTTGCGGGAAAGCCCACCCCACTGGAAAGCCCTGGCGTGGCGCTGCGACCCGCGCGCCCAAAACTATCCTCCTTTCACTCCTCCGGGGGAACGCGCGCTACCGCTGCTTATATTCACACTTGAAGGAGAGGAGACTAGAGGAGGAGAGTTGGGCATGCGCGCGCAGTGTGAGTCGAAGCGAACCACGCGAAGTGCACGCAGCTGGTAGAGAGAGCGAGCGGAGAGAGTAACGCGCAGCTGTTGGAGAGAGGGAAGGAGGAGAGTTGCGCGTGCGTAGTGCGGGTGCGGACTACGACGCCGCGGGACATAGACCCGAGCAAGAGATGCTCCGCATCTAAAACGTGCTTTTTGGCAAGAGCGTTTTTGCAAACAAAGTAGTTTCCGGGGTCATGTTTTTTGGTCTGCGCCAAAGATGCGGGGAAGAAGAACCTTTGCAACACAGAATGTTTTTAAAACCTAACCCCCAACCTCCCCCCCCCCCCCCACACACACACACACAGACACACACACACACACACACACACACACACACACACACACACACACACATTTTTTACACAAAGCAGTTAAGGCTAGTTTCCCCAGTATCGTATCCGTCACCAAACAAATGATGACACTAAACTCTGGACAGCTACCGCCACCTATAAGTGACGACGGCAACCAGACAACCGGCTTGCCGATTTGTCTCAGTTGCCATCATCGCATAGATGGCCAGCAACCTCTCCAGCCTTTCCCTCTGGCTTGCCGACTTGCGGCCGGCCATTACTTCATTCCCACCATAGTACAGCTTCGCTGGTCTTCCTTCTTCGCTAGGGTGGATACTCTAAAAGTATTCCTGAGGAATGCCTCCTCCGTTTGTGTGTTCTAATTCGACAATTTTAGTTGTCACTTGTTAAAAACAACCCTTCATTGCTCTTATTTTGCACCCCGTGAAGTTTAAAGGGTCATAAAACGATATCGGGTTCGAATGCTCATGACCTTTCCGAGGCGTACTGGTCCTCTGGCCCAAGTATACTCACACCGGCCGCCACTGATTCAGAAGCTTCTTTGCTGCAGTGAAATTGCGAGGATAAAATTAGACTATTTATTTTAGTCTTGCCTTCGCAAATATTGATGTCGTAATTGTGGGATCAAAACCACCCGCCTGATGACAGTCGAGCGCGGCTCATGGATTGGACAGGAGAACTGCGTGAGCACTGTACATCGGCTCGTAACAATCAATGCCTCGGCGGACACTAGCATACTGTCTCGTGTCCAACCACTGCGATGATGAGAATAGCCGAACTCTAACAATTTCTGGAGCTGAGCACGCGTTTTCTTCCTTTCAAACCTCACTGCTGGGGGGGGAGGCATGATGAACGTTGGCGGCATAGGATAAGCACCAGGCCACGTGGCTGCTTCTGGCTCCGAGTTGGGGAAATGAACGATGCTTATATTTTTCTCATTTTTTGGCCACCGCCATTGTCTAGAAAAAAAAGCAAAGCCAAGTTCAATCAGTCATTAACGTTAGGAGTGATCCTGAGTAGTATTTGGTGATGTATAGAAATATTTTTTATAGCTCGTTTAAGCAAAATACAGAGCGGGTCGAAACTTGGGCAATAACTTGAGAACGACGCTGGTGTGAGAGTGGCAGCGACTGCCAACGTTCGGATGTCCCTCTGAGCTCACTAAAATCTTCTTTTGTGTATTTCTTCTGTGCACACATGGAGTTCAATGTAACGTCATATTAATAGGTCGCATTTAGTCATTTCAATACTTCTATTCTCGGGAACATATTTCGGATGCAGTTCAGCAACAACGAAAACATGTTTGGGTGCCTCAATAATGTAAAATTGGTCTTGCAACATATTTTTGCATTTTTAATGAATACTGTTAAGAAATAACCCCTGACGGAGATAGCTTGCGAAAACGTCCATTAGTTTTCTCCTCCCAGCAATAGCAGATGCAGAAAAAATAAAGGAAAAAGACAACTGTCGATCCCTTCCTCAACTTGCTATTTGAACAAGTGGTCCCGTGATCTGACGCTAATTATATACCGTCAGTGTTCATCATAGTCATGCCCTAGGGCAGTGGTTCTCAACCGTTGATGTTTCGCAAACCCCTTGTAGGTCGGCGGAGATGATGAAGGACCCTGTTCGTGGTCAGGGAAGGTAAGGTATAAAATAAATATGATAATGATTTAATAAACGGATATAACTAGGGGCTGTGTGAAGTAGACCTCTCTCGTTGACATACACACGAGAAAACTCATCCGAAAATTGGAACTTTTCTTCTCAATTTGAAAAAAAATAAAACTTTTATTTCCAGGCTTGACTGATGAGGCAAAGCTTTGTTGACCCCTAGAATGCCTTCGCGGACCCCAAAGGGTCCGCGGACCCCCATTTAAGATGTGCTGCGCTAGGGTTTGGAAAGCAAAAGCTTGGGCTGAGCTTTCAGATATTGTTAGAGTTGGGCTTTCATCATATTTAATTGACATGAACATTTACCGTAATGTTTGGCGATGCTGATTGTCATGAACCCGAGCACTCGACTTAGGGGTTATGAAAATCGCTTACGTCACGGTGTCACGTGACTCTCGGTGCAAAATCGTGATGTCATGTAACGTCATGCTCTCAACAAGGTTAATACATCTAGTGACTTCCTCAAATTAAATCGAGTTAACGCAGTGAGTCACGTGACGTCACGGGGTCACATGACATCTTACTTGACAACATGTTTTGACACCATGACGTCACGTGACAACGTGACACATGTTTAATCATAGTGCCGATACAAAAGCGCCACGAAAACCCACAATTGACCATACATTGCAATTTTTGTATATGACGATTTGATCAATAGATAGAAATACAGCCCCAACTTTTTATTCCCATGTGTTCATTTCGTGATACGAACAAAAAATAAAAACCTTGAACCGTTTTGAACCGGTTACCGTTATATTTTTTTCCGGTTCGGTTCCGGTTCAGTTCCAAGATGGCGGCGAAGATTTTGGTTCGGTTCAGTTCCGGTTCGGCTAAAAATAACGGTTCTGTTCCGGTTTTCGGTTCGGTTCGGTTCCGGTTCGACACCCTGGTCAAAACACACTCCTCACAACTATGTGCGAGCACTCCACCATTTATCTGCGGACTGTCTAAACACACTCCTGACAAGCAACTGCAGACACTCCTCCCGTTTATCTGCGGACTGTCTAAACACACTCCTCACAACTATCTGCGAACACTCCCCCATTTATCTGCGGACCATCTAAACATACTCCTCACAAGTAACTGCAGACACTCCTCACATTTATCTGCTGACTGTTTAAACACACTTCTCACAAGTAACTGCAGAGACTCCTCCCATCTATCAACGGACTGTCTAAACACACTGCTCACAACTACCTGCGAGACACTCCTCGCATTTATTTGCGGACCATCTAAACATACTCCTCACAAGTAACTGCAGACACTCCTCCCATTTATCTGCGGACTGTCTTAAACACATTCTCACATTTATCTGCGGACCATCTAAGCACACCCCTCACAAGTAACTGCGAAACACTCCACTTTTATCTGCGAACCGTCTAAACATACGCCTCACACTTGTCTGCGGAATATCTAAACACACTCCTCTCAAGTAACTGCAGACACTCCTTCCATTCATCTGTGGACTGTCTAAACACACTCCTCACAACTATCTGCGAACACTCCCCTCATTTATCTGCGGACCATTTAAACATACTCCTCACAAGTAAGCTGCAGACACTCCTCACATTTATCTGCGGACCAGTCTCAACACACACCTCCCTCACAAGTAACTGCAGACACTCCTCCCATTTATCTGCGGACTGTCTAAACACACTCCTCACAACTGTCTGCAAGAACACTCCCCCATTTATCTGCGGACCATCTAAACACACCTCATCACAAGTAACTGCAGACACTCCTCACATTTATCTGCGGACTGTCTAAACACACTCCTCAAAACTAACTGCGAACACTCCTCCCATTTATCTGCGGATCATCTAAACATACTCCTCACAAGTAACTGCAGACACTCCTCACATTTATCTGCGGACCGTCTAAACACACTCCTCACAAGTAACTGCAGACACTCCTCCACATTTATCTGCGAACCATCTAAACATACTCCTCACAAGTAACTGCAGACACTCCTCACATTTATCTGCGGACCGTCTAAACACACTCCTCACAAGTAACTGCAGACACTCCTCCCATTTATCTGCGGACCGTCTAAACACACTCCTCAGAACTAGTCTGCAGACACTACCTCACATTTATCTGCGGACCATCTAAACATACTCCTCACAAGCAACTGCAGACGCTCCTCCCATTTATCTGCGGACTGTCTAAACACACTCCTCACAACTATCTGCTGAACACTCCCCCCATTTATCTGCGGACCATCTAAAGCAGACTTGTGCCCGTTACTCCAAAAAGTAATTAATTACAATTACAATTACTTGGTCTAAAAAGTAATAGATTACCGTTACAAATTACTCTCCGTAAAAAGTAACTGATTAATTACTTCGTTACTTTACTCGATTACTTTTGCGTTACTCCAAGAAAACATGCAAAAGACATGCAATATCTACTGCCTTGTTGAGGGGGAAATTTTGAGCCCCATCAAAAATAAAGCACATTTTATATCTACCCATTATTTTAGGTTAATAATTTTAGGAGGACGAATCTATAATTTTTTAAAGAACTTAAACAGGTGTTCAAGATAAACGAGTCTTGCGCTGTCCAACCGGGACAGAACTAAATCCCATGAATATGCGACGAATGCACTTGGGTGGTGGAGGCACGCAGAACATTCAAAAAATGACATTGGCAAACTTCAAAATTCGATTCCCCCGAAGATGTGATTTTTCTATGGTTGCGACATGTTACCTAAATGGAGGCTGGTTTACCCACTAAAACCAACTGGCTGTGAGACCTAGATGCGGTACTTGCCTTGGGTACATTTCAAAGACTCCTGCTTGATGAAGGTTGTTATCCGACCGTGACCCACTTGATCTTCTTTCTTGATCACCAAACTTATCAGAACCAAAGCTCCACACGAAATATTAATGCACAAGATTTCAGCTGAACTGATTTTGCCGTTTAGAAATTATTAACAAAAGCACAATTGTCAGTGAACAGTAGGCTTCCATGTCTCTCACGCGTTTAGAGCCGCCTTACGCTGTTTCAACTCCAGTGTCCAAGCCAGCCACTGTTTATTCTCAGAAAACTCGGGCTGTGTTCCCTTTCCCTAAAATTTCGGTCTAAGTTCCCGCAGGCGCAATACGCTGACGAGAACACCAGCATTCTCGTTTCTAAGAATATGGGTTCAGCTTCGAAGTCCCTAAACCGTTTTCGCTGTGCCCCCCCCCCCCGCCCCGCTCAGCTTATTGCCTGCTGTCGAAAGTTACTGTTTAAACTGACAGCAGGGTTGATGCTACATTTGTTTTTGTTCCAATGAGCTGCTCCCATCGCACCCCTCATGTTTCTGCTTTACGCATCCGCTTGTGCGAAATCAAGTGACAGAAGCTACATAGCTCGCATGGTTGGTCCAGGCAGTATTTAGCTTTCACAGCGCTGTCAAGGATGAGTAGGGACGTGATCTCATTAGAGCTTTCTTCTGCGTTTGCGGGGTGGGCGTGTGTCGGCAAAAACACCGACAAGCAAAGGACACTTTCGCGTGACAACGACAAAAAAAGCCAAAAAACCTGATTGGTTTTTGGGGGACAAGGCGCAGAGGGGTGCGGAAGATAGGAGGAGGGGAGAGGCTAGGGGGGGGGGGGGAGCGGACGTATGCACCACGGTCTCAGTGTCCACGGTCCTAGTCCTCACGACCCTCACGCGACGGTTTTATGGGCCATTAGTTTTCTGCTCTTTTGTGCGGCTCGAAGCAGTCCGTTTGTTTTCCAAGAAGTCGAAGCCTGTTGCCTTTCTGTAGACAGTCGCATCCTCCCAGCCTGGCTGACCGTACGAACGAGTCCAGAAACGGGCTCTGGCTGGGCTGTCGTGCTTTCCGTGAATACCTTTCCCTCGCCATCACTCTCTTCGTGAGCGAACCCCCGTCTTGTGTTACCATGATAAAAGCGCGAAGGCAGTTTCATCGCCCTTCTTCCAGTCTATTTCTCCCTTTGATGGGACGGAAGAATTGTAACGAGTAATTTCAGTAATTCGTTACTAAAAAAGTAATGAGATTACATTACAAATTACATTTTCAAAAAAGTAACGGATTAATTACAAAATTACAAGAAAAGTAATTAATTACAAGTAATCCCGTTACTTGTAACGGATTACTTCCAAGTCTGATCTAAACACACTCCTCACAAGTAACTGCAGACACTCCTCACATTTATCTGCGGACCATCTAAACACACTCCTCACAAGTAACTGCAGACACTCCTCCCATTTATCTGTGGACTGTCTAAACACACTCCTCACAACTATCTGCGAACACTCATCAGATGAGTGAGGAGTGTTTTCAAATAATAGTGTCATCAAGTCTGCATCGAACATCGTGTCTTCTGCATGGCGCATGAGCAGGCCGACTGGGGCTTTACTGACCTTCCCTTGTCCTACCGAGATGTCGAGCCACTGGAGCGGGCGCTGACGAGCCTGCACAAGCGCCTACGTTGTAAATAAGGCTAATGTGGCATCTAGAAAGGCTACAAATGTGGCATCTAGAAAGGCTACATCGTCGCTATATGACATAGCGACGATGTAGAGAGAAGAAAGGAATACGAGAAAACAAAAGGCGAAGGTCCGTTTTCAGCAGCGCCCATGCACAGCTACCCACTAACGTCTATAGACTATCCCAATGCTAATTGCTTTCTGCGTTCTGCCGGTTATGGAATCTGTTTCAAGCATGCTCAGTAGCTCCCTTCCGCGGAATTCCAGACGTCGTGAATGCGTCCACTGCCCAGGAAAGGTGTACTGAACGGAGGTATGATGAGAGGAAAGACTCATGGTCAGTTGGGACCGTTTTATGATATTGGAAAAATAAATACCTTACACTCTTAGCCAGACCGGTGTATTGGCGGAGTATTTGAAGAGTATAAACAGGCTCCATTTACACTGAGTAGTGCAAGTGATACGAGCAATACATTTTCCTAAAAATCACGGAAAGCTGGAAACATGGTGGTTTATATCGTGAACTACAAACATTATCGTGTAAACGACTGCGGAAACACTCCTTAACAAGCTTCACTTTTAGGTACAAACAGATTATTTCCAGTCATGTTATTCGCCTAGATTCTTCCGTAGACTGCAGCGATTGGTGTCACAAGTGCATTGTGGAAAATGGGAGACGCACTGAATTTTTTGTTTTGTTTCGTTTATTGTAGGATGCAAAGTAAACGAGCAATTTGACTACGTGGAAATTTCGAAGAATGCTGGGCTTCCCCGCCGAGTACGACAAGCCTACGTCGGTGTCCTCGCCGTTCCG
This sequence comes from Ixodes ricinus, assembly GCA_037355805.1. NCBI lineage: Eukaryota > Metazoa > Arthropoda > Arachnida > Ixodida > Ixodidae > Ixodes > Ixodes ricinus. Next base: position 47,976 of record JAZHYW010054637.1, read on the forward strand.
ACGAGCATCGCAGCGAAAGTCGAGATCCGAGGAGGGTGAAAGGTGGGAAGGGGGAGGACCGGCGAACGCCGAAAGTTGTACAGGAGGAAAAACGCGGCCCCATCTTTCCGTGTGCGTGCCTCGATAAGAAAGAGTCCTCTCGGGAGAAGTGAATACGGACGCTCGGCGCCCGGCTCGCCCTTTGGTGGCGGCTCTGGAGCGAGCGCGACGCACCTGGAAGGGAAAATAGGAATCAAAGAGACAAGCAGGCACCTTATCAAAATATTCCCCCATCGTAACTTTCCACTTGGGACTTTCTTTTTGCGTCCAGTTCGTTTAGCCCGATCTCAAACCGAAAAAAATCAACCACTGTATCAATGTCAAAGGAAATAAGCAACGAGGCGTGCTCAGGCAGATAAAAACAGTTTATAGTCTACCTCACGAGTTGCCTTCGGTGCTATGCGGGTAGAGAGTAAGGAAGAGAAGGGGACGCGAGGGAGCGGAGACGTCCAAACGCCGAAGTCTGGTTGAAATGATTAGTGGCTAGACTTAAAGCTAGCTCTGCCTTTGTCTCCACTGTACTCGTGGAACGCGTTAGAACGCGGAACGCCAATGTATTCGAACGCGGTCAACGAGTACAGTGAAGATAAGGGCAGCTAGCTCACGCTCTACCCACGAATCATTCGAACCGGGGCTCGCCGTTCTGGCGTCTCCGAGCGCTTTCGTCCCCTCCTCTCCCAGAGTTTCCGGGCTCATAGTTACTGACAGAGTGAGAACGGCAGGGCGTGGGACATCCCTAACCTCCAGCACGCGCTCGATGCCTTCCCCCGTGCTTTTTATGCGCGTGCACGCTCGAAGCTCTATCGAAGGTAGGAAGATCGTGCAAGAAAACGGGACAAAAACAAACAAACAAAACTTTTTGCTGTTTTTATTTTGTTTGTGACTAAGCAAAAGCAGGGGCGCGAGAGCGAGACTCTACACAACGCGTGGATTCATCGGGGGGCTTGTGTGTACGGAAGGCACTTTCGAAAGCCACGCGTTTTTATGCTCCTTACGTTCGCTATACTTCGTTTCAGCTTGGGTCCAGACGCAGCCGATGCTACAAGCGCGAGCTCCGGGCTTTCAGCGTCCCTGCCAAGCACGCGCGCTCGTGCAATGCAAGCACTGTTCAGGGCCACACGCTCGCGCTCGTAGCATCGGCTGCGTCTGGACCCAAGCTGAAACGAAGTATAGCAATCATGAAGAGGACTCTAGAATGGAGGCGAGTAGGAGAGACTTGGATACAAAAAAGTTTCCGGAAGCCTCAGTGGCGGCCTATGTTTCGTTATGAGACTCGGCCAATTTGTTTGTACATATACGTCTTCGAGTATAGACCCTTTTCGAAATTTTGAAATTATTGCATAGATTATGTGCGGCCTCCATTTGTTGGTCATGCACCGTGAGCACGCGTTGGACTCAAGCGCTTCGTCAGCATTCGGACTGTACTCGGATCGAAAAAACGCATTCCACACAAGTGCTGCGTCAGTGTTCGGAGCGAACTCGGAACCGGTCACGGGCTTCACGCCGGAAGCGATGAGACCAACTAATGGCGGCTACGCATACTCTACGCTACATTCCAGAGTTTCGGAAAGGGTCTATGCCGAGGCGATGGTCGCCGACAAATGAAGAAACCCTGAAAGGGGAACAGCGCGAAAATAAACGAGGGACGAGAAGAAGAGGTAACGATAGTTTAAGAAACGCCGGGCGTGGTGAGTCCCTCGGATCTCATTACCTCTCCGCAGCCAATCAGAGTGCGGCATTAGCCGATCAAAACGCCAAACAACCAATCACGGGGCAACAAATGGAGATAAGCCACACCCCGCGCTTCTTTAGCTGTCAGCGACTACACAAGAAACAAATTTAAAGAAAAGAGCATATAGGTATACTCCAAGACTATAAATTTTTTTCCCCGAACGTGTTCGCACAGTCATCAGATAATACGAGCAGGACCAGTTTATTGCTAACTGAAAGGGTATAGAACACCGCGTGGCCTTGCCTCCGACCTTGCTAAGCCACGAAACCGACTGTGCCATCATTGAGACAATATAGGAAATATGGCAGTCCATCGAAAGCCGTCATTTCTTACACTTTTTTGAACGGCTTAACGTGTACCTGGGATTCCGTGAAAATGGCTCTTATGTGCCACTCCGAACTGAACGCCCCTGGGCCGGCTTATACCACCGTACCCTGCACAATACGTTATTGAGTCTCTAAGGCATTATAGTATAAACTATTTCAGTTCCTCCTGATCATCAACCACATTGAAACCACACGACGTTATCCTTGGACTTCATATTATATGATAAACTACTAGTACACGGGACTGCATGGGCGGTCTGTACAGGCTCTAAAGTTACATAGCTCAGAGGTCACTCAAAACATACTGGGTTCGCTAAAGACGTGATGACAGCTGCGGACACGACTCAAGCATATTCCAAGCATGTTTGCTTTTATACTTCGAACCTGTGTTTGGTCAATTTTTGCACGACCGATGCTACAAGAAGAAACACGCCTCGGACAGCGTCTCCAGACTGTCGTTTTGTAGTATGTAGTATCAGCGTGACCCCGGATTCCAAGCTTCCCTCGTTTCGCCGCGAGTCAAGAACACGCGAGGGCCCATCATCCAGTTTGTCTACCAAATCTTCAGGAAATATCAGGTGCGACAGAAGCACAGCGGAGTTCTTCGGAACGTGAGTAAACGCTGGCTATGCGGAGAGCAAGTCGTCTGAAATTCTTGCACAGGGGTTGCGGTGACGTCAGATCGACGCCGAGTTCTGATTGGCTCTGATTGAAGGGATAGTGGATGAGGCCTCCGATCAAGCTGCCTTGAGGTTTATCCCATATCCTTCAATCGGGGCCAATGAGAGCTCAGCGCTCTAACGTCTTCCACTACCCCTGCAAAAGACGCAGACGATCGTGCGTTCCACATAGTCTTGCTACGCTATGCCAACTTTTATTAGATTACCTCAGTTGTGGAACTCCCGCGGAGGGGTACCCCCCCTCACTCACTTCAATCCGCCTGGCGTCGTTCGAAGCGCCATCTATATTTTCGTTTCATAACTGTGCGTTCCAAAGAGCACAGCTGAAGCGCCAAATGCCGATCACAACGCCTCCATTCCTCCGGCAGCGGTCACTCGAGGAACTGGTCGTGACAGAATACGCATATCGCAGCTGCAGTGCGCCGTTTCCGGGCCGAAACAGATGCGGTGGAATGGGTTGCAGGGGTGCCAACCCCGTCTCCACAGCGGACGCGCCGCGACGCATATTACCGAAGTTAAAATGCGCCTAGGTCGGGTCCGCGCTACCTGAAATCCCCGCTGAGGCATGGTTGTATAAAAACAATATTAATTGTGCTGCAAAACCTTGCAAACTTAAAATTTTAAACATCACGCGCCCCCATTTTGTACTAAACTCCAATAAAAGTTACTACCCAAAAGGTTTTCTTTTCCGATTGGTGTTTACGTTTCTAGTAACGTTGAAACGAACGTATCAGTATTCAGTTACCAAAGCAGCCGTCCGGCGGCGCGTCGAGCGACTCCGGGCGAGTCGCCGGTGAGTGTAGGGGGGTGTACTGCTCGTGCATGCCGCGTCTATGAACAGTTCCGTAACTGAGTTAATCTAATAACGTTGGCTATGCGGAGAACTCGGCCGTATTGCTTCTTTGCGCAGGGGTTGCGAGGATGTCAAAACGCCAAGCTCTTATTAGATGATTGAAAAAAAAAATAGTGGGTAGACCTAGACATAAAGCATTCAGGTCTACACACTATCATTTCAATCACAGCCAGTCAGAGCTCGGCGTCATTCTGACGTCACCGCAACCCCTACGCAAGAAGCAGACGAACTTGCCCTCCGCATTGGCCGATTCCCACGACCGATTGAATCGCGGATAGATTGATCACGTGACGACCCGTCCGCGGTTCGTTTGTCTCCCGAGCACTTCCACACGAAAGAGACGACGAGCAGACGACGGCGAGGACGCTCCGAACCCACTTCGCGACCCCCAGAGTGCTGCGAAACTCCGGCATCGCGCGATCGCACTGGGACATCACAACAGGGTTAGTGCGAAGCGCCACTGTGTTTACTAATCCAAGGTATGAATGTGACACGAGCATGGTCCTGCTCGAGGAGGCTTCGGCGTAGAGGTGACGACGTCCTGCGAGGCTTGAGGAGGGAGCTTTTGGAGGCTAACCTTCGCGACACTCCGCGTTTGCGCACAACTGGCAACGCGGGTACACCACTGGCGCCATGAAAGGTCCTTTCCCGGGTGCGTTGATTGGTCGATACTCAGAGGTGCGGCGTGCTAGACGAGTTTTCGAAAAGAAGTTTCTCGACACGTACCCGGAGGAGTACCGGAACCTGCGTCGCGTCAGCCGGACAAAGAAATTTCTGCAGCTCCTTTCATGCGTGGACCCAAAGAATAGCTTTTGACGAAGAAAATGAACTCGCGAACACACGAAGGCATAATTTCCGCTAATTTTTGTTTTAATCTTTCAAAAACAACAACAACAACAACAACAACAAAGGAAACGTTGTATTGTTGCCAGACTAAATGCTTTTCACGTGAGATCCTGCACCCGCTAAAAATCCGCGTGAAAAGGCGCTCGGCCATTTTCACTCCGCCGTCAGCGGGCAAGGCGCGAATCGCAGGAAGCGGTGATGGGAAGGTCGCCTGGTACACGGTTCGCGGACGAAAAATCGCGAATCGGTCCCTCGTGTGAATCGGCCTTGACTAGGCGGAGTCGCAAGCAGTTCCCGTCTATCCCGGAAATACGGTTAATTATTAAAGACCCCCGTGAGCGTCCATCTGGTGCGGTCCGATTTATTGCGTATATTACCGAAAGTACCTTCTCTACGCCGTAGATCCTAATCTTAACTTTCCCAGGAAGCTGCCCGAACTTTCGCATGGGAGTTGCCAATACCTATTAATACATTCATTCACAGACGTCGCCAGAGCGTTGTATTTACGAGGAAGTTTCTCTAGAAGATATCTTGAGCACCATCGCCAAACTGAACCTGCGGTCTCATGGTCTCACGCCCGGCCACAGCACGCGCTGCATGCCTTCCCGCCGTGCTTTGACTGCGCGCGATCGCTCGTGGTGCACAGACGCTGAAGCGCAGTCGAACGTAGGATGCTCGCGCTAGAGCGTGGTAACTCCAGCTCCTCGCTCCCGTTCTCAGCTTGCCGGTGACTATACGGGCAGAAAGTGAGGGAGAGGAGGAGGCGAGAGCGCGCGGGAACGCCAGAACCCTAAGCTGTGGTTGGAATGACTTGAGGGTAGACCTTAAGCTATCTGGCCTTTGTCTCCAATGCACTCGTCGAACACGTTAGAACACGGAGCGCCGACGCCTAGCGTTTGGCTTTCACCATTGAACGCGTTTGACGAGTGCAGGTGGAAACAGCAACTAGCTTTAAGTCTAACCATTAATCATGTCAGTCAGAGTTCAGCGTTCATTTTCTGCCCGCGATGGCGCAATCAAAATTATACATTTATCGAAAAATTCGACTTACACAAGGTTTGCGGAGAGCTGAACTACATTATATGCCTTAGCTGGAAGCTACGTTTTAAACTTTGAACCTATAATGCAGCTCGGACGGCGTCGGCTCTATGGGAACCGAGTTCTTCGCGCAGAGAAAAAACAAGCGAAGTACCAGGGATGTCCAATTTCAGGATATAGAAAAAAACCACACTTTATCGAAGCGCCACCACACACGATTTATTGCATAGCCGTTTTCCGTTTCCTTTCGTTCTCAGTCACGTAGGTTCCGTATCTGGTACGCGGGGCGAAAAAAAAAAATAAGAAAACGATTCCAACCTGTAATACGCGAAAAAAATATAGGTGAGGGAAAACAAGGATGCTGTGACAATCACCCATTCTTCGGGAACATTTTCCAGCGGCGGAGAGATCGAAAAGGCATCTTAACGCACATCAAAAGTGACGACATTCAAGATGGCTGCGTCCTTGTGCCAAATGTGTATAGGTTCAAAAATCACACCCCAAGGGTGGGAGTTGCACCTTAAGGACAACTCTTCTTGGCAATGAAGCCAAAGTTATGCGTACCCGTGCGCTCACGTTCAAATTGAGCGACGATCACAGATGTGCTCGCGTGGTCTTCACTTCGGAAATGCCAGAAAACGTTGTCCCCGAGTAGAGGGCAGAAATAAGTTCCGTTATCTTGCCGGTGCTTCCTCGTGCGTTTCTGCGCTCGGGCTATCAGATCAGGATGCGCCGTGTATTACTCGCCCAGTTTAGCCCGAGAGGCTTACCAGGCGGGGACACAAAGCAGAGAGACATATGTACACGTACATACATACGTACATAAACTATACGCACAGATAGCTTGTGTGTCAAAGAATTCCAACAAAATATATACAAGCAATCTAAGTTGCCATTTATTTCATTCTTGGCGCCATAGGTCTCGGTCTGGGAATTTCTTTTTGTCAAAGCTATTGCCGGGGACACGGTAACAATAGGTTGGAAAAAAAATAAAGAAAAACCACAATCAAGAATTGGGGTAAGAACACTGACAATTTAATGTCCCTATTACTTGCTGAAAATGAATTGCTTTTTTTTTAATGATTGGTAGGGTTAGAAAGAAGTAATTGTTTGGTATGTATACATATATGTTTATACAACCGGAAGTTAGTCAGCCTCAATGGGCGTCTGGTGTCTCAGCTGTATATGAGAAATTTCGCCAATGCAATACAACCGCTAGCCTGGGATCTTTAACGTGCACTACGCAGTAGTGATACTCAACCGCACGCTGGTACGATGCTCATCCAGATCGAAAAGGACAGGGGTGGGGATTGAAGCCAGGAGGTCTGGGTTTTGCAGCGCGAGCTTTCGCTTCACGCTGTATATTGATCAATTCTATAATGAGCTGATGCTTTTTTCTTCTTCTGCGGAGGCTTCTTCCCACCTCCTATTTGCATCTGAACCCTCAGCCACCGGCGGGCTCTGCCGGCTCCTAAAAAACCATAACGCAGTCAGGTGAAGTTGGGTTCCAGAACTCTAGGGGTGTTAACTGCCACCATTTTATGGCGCTGCTAGAATTTTACTTGCAGTCCAAGGCCGTTTTTTTATGAAAAGTTCTACGTACAGAAGAATGGAATTTGTATTGGTTCTTCGGTGGCACCCGTCTTGTGAGACATTTATTTTTCTGCTATGGACAAGCGCATATCAGGGGCACTTTATGGGATGAATGTGGTCAAGATTTTCGGCTATATGGATGACGTTTTGCTTATTCTGGGGGAATGTACAGTAAATCGTGTGTAGCATACTGTGGCAGAAATTTATAATTTGTTTGAATTACTGTCATGCGGACTAAACTTCGCTTGAAAAATGCCTAATGATGGCAGTATTTAGTTTCTGGACATGCAGCTCATTTTACTAAGGATCATTTGCGCTGGAGCTATTAGCGGCGAAATGTTTTGGTGGCGCCCTCCTATCGTTCCCTCTCATGACGTTATTACCTTGCGAACAACAAGTTCGATGGTGTTTGTAATTAGCATGTTGGAAACTAGAAATCATTGCGCTCTCAAAGCAGCACTGCCAACACCGTCAAAATTTCAGTTCTTACATTCTTCTTATTTCCGTCGATGAGAAATTTGTTGCTGGCGTAATAGTCAGCATTCGGTCAATCGTGGCAGGCCGACCACAGGGACGCCTTCGATCGCACACGTCGCCAATACTCCACGATCCCCCAAAATTGGGAGGCATTCCGCTCTGCGAAGGTGAATAACTAGCGAAGCTGTTTAGCGGACGACGTCGTGACCAGAATTTTGAGCAAAGGTACTAACACATTTATTGTCTTGATCGGTGGTCATCGTGACGAAAGGTACGCACACACACGTGCCGCCCACCGCTGCCGCCGCTGACATTCTCGTTGCCGTTCCCGCCGTTGCTCTTCGCGGCGCGTTGCTCTTCGGGAGTCTCGACTTTACGAGGCCTCCCCATTACGACGAGAGAAGTGGAAAGCTAAAATGGAGAACGGCGACTTGTCCTTCTGGTTTTTCATGTACATTCGCGCGGACGACTATCGCCGCCCCGAGGAGCTCGCGTGGACAACTAGATCACCGCCCGCGGAATTCGGTGCACAAACGCCACCCCGAGGAGAGCGGAAGGAAAGGAAACTAGACACGCATGGCGACTTGGAACGACGACATAGAGAGGTGGTGGAGCGTTAAGATGTTTGGTCACGTACACGAAACCGCTAAATTAGCCCCAGGTTCAAGGAGAATGCAGGGAATGGTGTTCCACGCGCCGCACGCGCACGCCTTCCTCGTATAAAAGAATCGAAGTAAATAACCAAAATAAAGCGTTGACGAACGCGCGTGCCAGATGCCATTTGTTTTGGGCTTTTGCCTTAGAACAGTTACTGCTGCAGACGCTGGCACGTGCGGCGCGTGGGTGCGATGCAAGCGTAGAGTTTTTGGTCACGCACACGAAAAATCCACGGAACCCAAGCCACAAACAGCGTCGCTGTAAAATATCGATAATCGCATGTCCGTAGAGACAGCGTCCAAATGTCTACGAGCTACAGCATCTACGAGGCGAGTGTAGGCAACACCTACCTAGACTAGAAAGGTCTTTGTGCTCAATTTCGATGCTACTAGTCTGCGAGTGGAAGCCGATGTCTATTGAAAACAAGTGTTGAGACAGCGTTCAACTCGGATTGGTGTTCAGTCGATGCGCCGAACAAAGCTGTCGGATTTGGGCTCAACATACGGATCTCACTAAGCGTTCCACGCATGCGTGACGTCGCCATAAATGGAGTTCAGAGGAGACAGCCGCCAGTGCATCAGATAGCTCGTGCCGTCTCGTGCGCGACTCGCGCAGAGCTCCATCGGTGTTGTCGCGCGTGCCGAAAGACTGCAGTTCGCCATGATCCATGCCCGCAGCGTCGGCGCATCGAAACCACAGAGTTATTACAACAAACGCTAGGAGCTCAGCTGGCGCTAGTGTGCTGTTGCATTTTGAAGCAGACAGCAAGCAGTCTAAATTTCACTTCCGGTAATGTATTCCTATGGGAAAAAAGCGAGTGCATTTTCTCTCGCGCTCGATTATAAGAGCAAATATCACGAATAACTTGTACGTACTAGGCACATTGGAACATTTCTCAGTCACGCAGACGAAATAAATGGTCAGTTACGGCGTTTTTCTTTCAAATTCATCGCATTAAAAACGGTGCATAAAACGGCTTCATACGTGCATTTTGTGCACTGTCGGACACTGTTAGCGCGAACACGGCGTCGACGCTTTCCAACATGGGGGATATACGTGCCAAACGAACGAAGGGCATGTAGAAAACCGAGAGAGACGGCAAGAACTACGCTAACTCCTTGTGCTTGCAGACGATCAAAATAAATTGGAAAGTCACGTAATATAGCCAGATTTGCAATAAATGAGTACTGTGAAGATGCTTGTTCTGGTTCAAATGGTTCAAAATCACCCGCACGCTCCAAATCTTTGCAAATAGAGGAAGCCAGAGAGCCCAGGTGCCCTATAAAACTGCCCGACATGGAGATAATAAAAAGACATACCTTTCGTAGCTCACGTGCTTTATTTTTTTGCGTTCGAATGTTTCTTTAACCGATCGTAAAGATGCGCACGACGGAGTCATTTTCATCCAATGACAGGACGGGCATATTAGCAATATATAAGCACCACCGAAATGCTAGCGAACCCGAACACACACTACATTCCTTTCGATCGTTAGTTTGCTTAGAACCGTCGCTCGTTTTCACATACCTTCCTTGAAACAGGGGTTTGGGCCTGAAATAGAGCGAAGTTTAACATCGCTCAGTGGTAAAGAAAAATGCTGTAACTAAAGCAATTACACTTTCACAATACCAATAAAGGTACATGCTATCCGGTACAACCGATATGACAAAAGTTATTCATGTTATTTTCCGGCGAAGAGACAAAATTCACGCGCGTTTTCCCGTATAGGAATACACAGGGAGGCTGGAAATGTAGACTGCATGCTGTCTGCTTCAATTTGCAACCGGAAGTCCCGTAGACACTAGCGCCAGCTGTAGCCTCTAGCGTTTATTGTATTAACTCTCTGATTCGGAAACTAAGCTCCGTTTCTCTTTTATAGTATATTCGGCTTGTCTACTTTCGAGCGCTCCAATCATCCGAGTCGGAGCTACCAGGATCCCGGGCGCTCTCCGCACTCGGAGCGAGAGAATCGGCGCACCCAGCCGAACGCTCCTCTACTTTTCAGAGCGGCAAGCCGAGCGGATAGGGGGATCGCCTCGTAGCACTTGCTGGGGACGGCGCGAGCCGCCCTCTAGCGGAACTTTGGCCTTCTCGGATCCAAAGGGCTCCAGCGGTATTCAGTCATCCATCCATCCGTCAATCCTTGAAAAATGGCAGCCATCAACGCGGGCGCTGATTAGGTCAACGCACGCCAGCCGTGCCATGCGGAAGTTCCTGCGAAACTATAAAACAGACAGTCATTGGCTGCTTGAAAACTCTCGTAATTTTGTTCTTACCGCTTCGTTCCGTGCAGGTTTCGCACTCATAGGAAGCATTCACCAGACGCCATATTTGTGGGTGCTGTTGAAAGCGCATGCTCAGGATGAGCTCACATTAATAGCCTTGCCAAGACCGGCACTCTCGATGGTGTGGAATGCACGTTGCAAAAGAACTGTAGAAGCTCACCATCAGCCCGCGCTCAGCATTCGGCACTGCTAGATATGGCCGCCAATGAATATCGCCTTATAGAAACATAGGCCTTGACCTTCGGCGCACCATACAAGGTGCGCGTCAAACAACTCGGCAAACTTTCTGCTTCGTAAACACGGCTCTCAGGCTGCCTGCCGTCCTGAGCTGCTGGTGTCGCCGCTGTCTGCCTTGCTTCACCAGCAGCACTGATACGGGTGCCAGCACCCCTAACATTAAACGCGTCTTCAAGCCTCAACGATATTCACCCCAATTCGGGAGCAGGCGCTAACACAACGGTGACGGCGTCGAGACTGACGGCTGTTTTTCGCAGCCCTCTTTCTTCGGTGTAGCTGCGTTCTCGCCGTCCGCTTCCGACACAAATCAAAATGGCGTAATCGGCTGGAGTCACGTGACCGGTCGGCAGCCAGATCTCTCATGCGCTCCCACTTCCAAGTCAGAGCGCCTCAAACCCGCTCCAATTCGGAGGACGGCGAGAGTCGGGGCTTCGAGATCGCTCGAAAGAACCGGCCGAATATGCTTGGAGCGCCTGGCATCGACCAGGCGAATGCACACCGGCTTTTCAGAGCGCTCCAAGAGGCTGAAAAGCGACCAGCCGAATATACCATTAGTCTGAGTGTAGCACAAGCTATGGTGGAGTGTATTCACTGGCCGCCATATTTGGAGGTCACTGTTAAGAGCGCATGCTCAAAGCAGACTCTGAGATTAATAGGCCGCCAAGACCGGCAACCTTCCGGATGGCGGTATTGCACGCTGCAAAAGAACTGTGGAAGCTAGCCATCAGCACGTGTGCTCAGCATTAGCGCACACAGATATGGCCGCCAGTGAATACACCCTATAAGAGTGAGCTCCGTGCTTTCAGCGTCCCTGTGAAGCACGCGCCCTCGTGCAGTGCACGCACTATTAGGGCCACATGCTCGCGCATAGCCTATGGCTTGCGCTCGTAGCTTGGAAATATAACTGGTGAGATCGGTTTGTAGCTGCACTGACGCCATCCCAATATGGTGCTTTTTATTAAAAATAGAAGAATGTTCAGAGTGGACACACTTTTTATAAGATAGTTTAAAGAAATTAACATCTAAAAGTGTAATGGGCAAACAAAAGCGCTGGTCATTCTTAGGAGCTCGTTCACAAAGACGACAAAAAGGACTGAGTACTATAGCTCACACTAAGTGAGGCTAAGTTCATGGACGTCCTTTCACTTCTGTGAGTGGGTGATACGGTAAAGTTGTAATGACCGAGTCCCCCTGGAGCGACAAGTCGACACAACCGACACGCGAAGGTATCTTTGGCAGACTTGCAATCACTCGGGCTTACTTCACGGGCATGCCCGTGAAGTAAGCACCGAGAGACTACAAGCCTGCCAAAGTTCCCTTCCCCGCGTATGCCGCGTGTGCTTCCGACTTGTCGGTGTCTATTGTTTCTGTTTGTCGCTCTAGTGGGACTCAGCCATAAAGATTATTTACCAATAGTGAGAGAGGCAATCAAATGATTAGAATTCACTTCTTCGACCGCTACTCGTTCCGCCCGCGAGAAGTTATAGTTCTCAGAATGTCACCATCGCCTGGTGAGATATCAAGCATGGAAGCTCAAGAAGTCGTAGAACTGGTGGCGACATCTCGCTATAATCGTTGGAAGGAGCCGCGCGACCTTGATTAGATGCAACGCCAGGAAGAATGCCGCAACTTGCGACTAGATGGAGCTATAGTCCGTTGCAACTCAAGAACGAAAGGCGAGGGTAAGACGGGCCGAGGAGGAGGAAGCAGACGGAACGCTGGAGAAGAGAGGAGGAAACCTCCTCTCTTCTCCAGCGTTCCGTCTGCCCTTCGCTCTCCGGCCCGTCTGTACCTCGCCCTTCGTTCTTGAGTTGCAACGGACTATAGCATAAAGTAGCCGCGGTTACTAAAATAATTCTTAATACGATCAGTCATATGTGAACTTCTTCATTGCGAATATTATAAGTGGCAGCTGTAAAATATAAGATGAAAACACAACAGCAAGAGCAAAAATACAAAAAAAAATTGGAGTTTACTCTCGAAGTTTTGATCCAACCAATGCGGGTTGATAAAATAAAGTGTAGAAAAAATACAAGTAGGGTAAAAAAGATTGCATCCAATAAGCTAACTGCTGCAACACAAATCGAGCCTATGCATACTAAATTTGTCATCTGAAATATTGGAGATTCCAAAATCGTGGATGAATATATGAGCTTTATATGTATGTCAAAACTAGTATTTATTAGCTTTGGCAGGAGTATAAAATGAGGATATCCGTCCAGGATTTTGGGAGGAGCTCAGAGGGCGCCGCACCAACGACTTTAGAGCGAAAGGTTATCATCAGGTAGCCTCTCTAGCCCCAGTATGTTCAAATGAACCCTTCCAGTTGGTGACTGTTAGTTCATGACGACCGGTGATGACGTAGAAATAAAATGTTGACGATTCTCACATATTAAATTTTACATGTGGACGAGCACGCGGAGAGTCGCTGGTATCAGGAAGTTCATTGTAAAAAGCACTTTGACCTGAAAATGCGATCCGGTTTCCGGAGCGTGGCAACACTTGGTCTGCCAACGAAGAAATATACGTTCGGGTGAGATTATTTCCGAGTCGCTCTCTTCTTAATATTTATTCGGTACGTCGAATTGAATGTCTCCTCACGTGCTCAGTGATGACGTCGAGCAAACTATCAAGTTTTTTCTTGTTTTGTTTTTAGCAGGTAAAAACATTTACAGGTAAAGAAAATCTCACTCCAGATTGCGAGCTAAAACCGTGCTTTTCATGTAAAGCTCGTCAAACTTTAAGGCGCGTGTGCGTCAAACCAGCAGACGTCTCATTTCCATAAAGACGATGACCATAGCAGACGGACTTTATTGCGCGGAAGGACACGGCGGTGTGGCGAGATCAGGTGCGTGCTTGGGTTCTTTCGCCGAGCTTTTCAACGTGCAGAACGTGACAGTAAAATGTTTCAATAATTACTTAACGCATATGGTTGATTTTATCCAGCGCCTAATATTTTGACGAGTCTTAGACGAAAATCATGTCTTTTTGCCAGTCGACGGTCAGTTAAAGACCTTTAGGTCTCAGGTATCTGGAATGAGGCGATACAAATTTCTCAAGGTCGTGAAGTTTAGACGACACAATAAAAGTAAAAATAGCAAGCTACAAATATTGACACTCCAGCCGTGCATACCGTAAAACCCCGCGGAAGCGCCCACTTCGTTCCCCAAGCGTCCACCATTAACATTACCCAAACCTGGGCATTCTGCAAATTCTATGTTAAGCGCCCGATCTGACCGGACAACCGCGCCCATGTCTAGATTAACCCAGTTTTCAGTGAAGGTTGGGTAGGCGCTTCCTCGGTATTTTACGATAGACACAGCCATAGGAATACTCTCCAAATGTTTTTGTTTTGTTTCTTTTGTCGTTTTGTTTCATCATTGCGGTCACATAGGAGCTAGCTTATTGCCCCTATGAGGACAAGGTGTTTCTGTTTCAAACGCAGATTGAGATAGAAAGAAGGATCGTAACGGCGGATATCAGTTAAAGCGCACTGAAGACGTTAATTGGTTATGATAGTTTTTCTAGATATTACCTTCGAGTAACAAGTAACTTATTGTCTACTCAGAAACAAAATTCAACTAAATTAAAGTAAAAGGAGTCTTTTTACTTGACACCAATTATCATATCGCAATTTCCCAATAAAATAACGGGGCAAACACGATCAGAATATTGGACACACACAAAAGGCCGACAGGGTGTCGTAACATACGAAAGAAAGAAGTAAGCCCCGCAGTATTCTAACAGACCCCAGGCTTATTATCCACAGACAAGACGAAGCAAGTCGAGAAGCCGAGCGGCACGAGCCACAAAGAGAATGCAAATAAGCCGGAAAAGAGACCCGATTACAATAACAATCGGAACAAGACCGCGTTTCGTTGCGACCGACCATGACCTTACGACTTAGTCGAAGAAAGTTTGTGCCAACGAGCGGGCGACGTGCGGCCTACATCGGAAACGATCTTGACAACATTGTCGAAGCGATGAATGCAACTACTGTCCGGCGGTTCCCACCACCAGCCTTGACGACGTTATCAAAGTGTTTGAACAATAGGTGGGGGAAAGTGCACCGAATCCAAAGCGCTCGTGCCGCCTGTGCTGTTACCGTCTGTCTCGGATCGAGGTCGAGTGAAAGGCCACTTGTGGAACGGCGGCACGCCGGGTGCATTCTGCTTCGCACTTGCGATGAACTGCAGCAGACTACTCCAGCCAATGAGATCGTGTCATTTTCCGATAAGACCCCCAAAGAACCAATCACGAAGCAAGGAGTTTGAACGTAGTATATCGAATAGCGCTGCATCATTCGTAACCTTCGCAGTCGTTGAAGTGAGAGATGACACCGTGGCTGTTCGATTCTAAGCAGTATTCGTACACGCGGAATCCCCAACCTATCCGTCGCTTCACGCCTGCTACGCTACTTTGTGCTCCGAGCGTCGCTCTGCCTAACCAGAAGGTCACGTGACGTTTTTCTAGGCTACGGATTGGCTCCGGTGGCCCGTATACCGTCCGCTGCGCTCCATCGTATAGGTGCAATAGAATAGAGACGTGAACGGTTCCTTGACAATTGGCTTGGAAACGTGCTGTGTGTCAACGCGGCTGCCTGCCGTCCATTGTCTCCGTGGGTAACGCGGTTTGGGAAACGCGCCATTGTTCTGACTGTTTTTTGTTTTAAGGCGAAAAGCCTTATTTGTCTTTGTCTACGAGAAAAGGCGTCGGCGTTGTGCCCGAAAGATGATCATAAAAATACGTCATCAAGCACGCGCCGCTCAAGGTCAAAGCGGACGCGCCTCAGAAATAAAACACAAAGAAAAGCACAGCAACACAGATGCTTCGTCACGCGGAAGCCGTCGTGAAACCGGCGGGGTTCGCCGCGCCTGCGCAGTGAGGAGCGTAATGTCACCACCAAAACGCCGTGTGAAAAAATAAATAAATAAAGACGTGACACGCTGCTTGTAGGAATTCGCTGCGTGTAGGATTGCTTTCGCAATTTTAAATATCTCGGCCGAGTTATTTTTTATTGTGGGCTCAGTCATTTATACTCGGGTTCTTACAGCCTATAGTCTCACGGGTAAATGTAGCTGCAGTTACGCTAAGCCACAGTTACCACACTCTTGGACAACGTTCTGTGGCTATGGGGGCCCGCTGGCGCATCTTGAGACAACGCTAGGGGTGTACCAAGGTCAAAGCTAGGTGGGCGCATCTGCGCTTGCGCATCTTGAGCGTCCATCCAAGCTGCGCATGCGCACTCTTCACTCTCCTGAAATTGCTGTCCGAGGGTGTGCACCGAGAAAGTGAGGGAGAGGAGGAGACTGAGAGCGCGGAGGAGACGTCAGAACGCCGAGCTCTGGTTGGAAGGATTAGTGGGTAGAGCTAAAGCTACAGCTGCCTTTGCCTCCACTGCACTCGTCGAACGCGTTAGAACGCGGAACGCCGGCGTGCAGGCGTTTGGCTTTCGCATTCGGGAACGCGTTCGACGAGACGAAATGTAGATATCAGAAGGCTAAGCTTTCGCTGAAGTAATATTGCAAGTGTCTCTAGTTCGACTGGATCCCGTGGTAATTGTTGGACGGGTTAGTGGCGAGAGTTCGCTTTAGCTTCGTCTGTATACACACCATCTTTTGAAAACGTTACCCAGTGACGTGGGAGATGTGGGCCGCGCGATTTTGGTGAGATCTTTGCGCGCACCATGCCAGGAGGCGGCGCCAATTTCTTTGATGTGCAATATATTTTGGAAATCGGGATCTGATGCGACAATAAGCCCAGGTGATCTTTCCCGCGTACTTCAGTACTATACTCCATTTCACCTTATGTTGTACCGCAGCGAAGGCTCGAAGCGCGAGCTCATAGCGTTGGCAGCCGCTCTTAAGTCACGAGAGCTTGTGCCGCCAAGATGTGCCTCAGAGCAAGGAGCTCGCGCTTGTAGCCTTTCCTGCGGTACATCTTAAGGTGAAACAGAATATAGTGAGGTTGCTTTTTCTTCTATAAACAACTTTATAATAACGGCCAAGCATATTGCTAGAGCCTAGAAACTTGTGTTAGAAGTTCTATACTGAACCGCCATGCTCCATCAAAAATGGGTTAAATATAAATAAAAAAATAATAATTTATAAAAATCTAAAAGGGAGATGTCGTGCGACACGAAACCTAAATGCAACTCAGCAAATGCAGTGCTTTGCTGCGTTGACGTTCTACTATCACAGTGAGTTTCACATCACCATTATTATTTTTTTTTTCGGGGGGGGGGGGGGGGCACGTCTTATGGGCTGACTTATAGAGGGCGTGAAATCTCAGTACAATGGGCATGTACAAAGCCACGAGCTCTTGTCAAAGGACCAGATGAGAAAGATTCGTGAAAGCAGTCACCGTGGCCAAGATCTGCAAAAGTGAGCTAGTCAGCGTGGTGAAGTTTGTAGTTCTCCAAGTCGAGGTTGTTCATACAGCCCGATTCACATGGTTCGATTTTGGTGGCGGTTTCACAGTTGTCACGTCGAGTATCGCAGCCTCTGCCACATATTTTTGATTGCACGAGCGACGTCGCAACTGTGAAATCGCAAGTATATAAAATCGCACCATGTGAATTAGGCTTTTATAGGGCTGTGTGATCAATGACGTTAATTCCTTGGAGGACGGATAAGAACATCTGTGCTTTTGACTCCATTTTTCATAAAGGGAAAATTGCGGAAGTGGTGGGAAAAGGGGGGGGGGTGCTGCGAGAGAAGATGCGTTTTGGGACTTGTCGGTGCCGAGTTTAAATTGCTGACCGGCTACTATTGGCTATAAGTACCAATGGTTGACTATTTTTGTTACGACGCACAGAAGACACTAAAATGTGTCATTCTACATCTTTTTAATTCATTGTCAGAGTCGTCTTATATTCAAACAAAAACTAGACATAGCTAGATCCCTCTGCGCGTTAAGCACCAGCATCACTTGCCTGTACTAAATGCATTATTACATTAAAGCGCTAGCTGAATTATCGCGATGCTTAATAATGATTCCTATCCTCTGTTTCATACTTAGCGTGCAACGCTGTCAAAGCTACCGGCGCGAGCGTGAGGCTTCATCTATGAGTTTTGTTTGCGCGAGAACGCCTGACAAATGATCAACGAGATCAAGCCCCACGTTCGCGCCAGTAGCTTTGACAGCGTTGCACGCTGAGTGTGAAACAGAGTATAACAAAATCCGAGGCCCGCGCAACTTTTGTTTTCAATATTTCCAAGTTCGGTGTGTGTGAACGCAACAAAGTTACCTGTCCATTTCTGTTCACGAATCTACACCACCAAGATGAGTAGTTCGCACATCACGACCCGCAGCCGCGAACAGACACACACGCTCAAAGACACACACACACACACACACACACACACACACACACACACACACACACACACACACACACACACACACACACACACACACACACACACACACACACACACACACACACACACACACACACACACACACGCACGCACGCACACACGCACACACACACACACACGCACAAACACGCGCGCGCGCGCACACACACACACACACACACACGCGCGCGCGCACGAACACACGCACACACAAACAGACACGCACACAAAGAACATCATCCACAGCGGAAGACGAAAGTTCGTTCCGACTTGCAGGGTCCGCCCCATCCTGCTTGTCCGAGAAGCGGAACAACCGCTATACGCCGTTCAACCCTAAGCTGACAACGCAGTGGGAGCTACGTGCTCGGTGAAACAATCAACCCCTTCCTTTTTATCACTTGACCAACTCTCCGCCCGTGGGTATGGGCGGGAGCGTGATCACGCGGCGAAAGACACTGATGCGTGGCGGTTTCAACGAGCACGCAGCTTCCACCCCACTGCCAGCTTGGGGGTGAACGGAGTCTAATGCCAGCAGCGGACGTGCCTTCACTATGTGGGCCAAGCGCTCGCGAAGGGCGTCCACGAGATCGTGCTTTGACGCCTCCCATCGCGAGCCTTCCAGTCGGCGTGTCAGCTCGAGCAGTCAAAGCTAAACGACTGTCCGCGCCCCCGATGACACAACGCCGTCGGGTCGGGAAATTTGGAGGCACGAATTGTCCGCCGACATGGGTCCATTGCCAGTCGCGTTGCGAAGTGGCATGGCTTTGTTTCTTCGACGTGCGACGCATACTCTGCGAATTCACGCAGATGTGGATTATTGGGCACGGCGCTCCGGTCACTCGTGTCACGCTACAAATTTTTAAACGACGCTGAAAAAAAAAGAAATCGCAGTGACGTTGGGAGTTTGTTAGATGAGACGGTATGCAGGAAGATGAAGTGCACATGGCGGCTGTGGCTAATACAGCCAATGCAAGTTTGATGACGACGAACGACTGGGGTCACGGTAGGGATAACTGTCACTTTCTGATTGAAGTCCCTGACGCAATTCGCTCAGTTGTGATCGCGTTTTCTGTGGTGTTCTCGTTCATCCTGTTTGATAAGTTGTTTTCTTTTATACAACATCGCAACCAGTTTGTTACTCTGGAGTTTGTTTACCTGTGTGTTACAATACGTTCATATACTGAGTATATAATATGAGCAAATAAATATAACTACAAAAGAAAAGAAAAAATAGACGGAAAACCAGCCGGCTCGATGGATTGAAAAAGTAACAGATGATGAATGAGCTCCAACGTAAATATAACCATAATTGCGTTGGTAATTCGTAACTGCAAATTAAAAAAAAAAGAGAAAGAAGAAGAGAATGTGGGTTGAAAGTTTTTTTAACGTATATATGATGCCGACACGGTACTGCAGTCAGAGCCGGATTAAGGCATTTCGGGGCCCTGGGCTAAGGACGCTTCAGGGGCCCTAATGATGATGATGATGGCGACGATGATGATGATAATGATGTCTGGTTAAGGCAATGAACCTGGGAAATACTGCAGTTTCCTTTATTTTTTAATCAATAGAAAGTAGCCTCAAAATACAAAAAAATTTACCATTCCCGTCTGGTTTCAACTAGGGAGCACTCCGGCAAGACCACCGCGGAGGCGGCATGCAGCTTTGTTCCCTTCCCCAGCAGCGTCGAAGGCCGCACTTTCAAAGTGTAAGCGCTGCTCAAAAACACGTGTTTGCGCGCACGAGACACGAGCCCGAGTAGGGTGAAGGGGGAGGTGTTTATGACATTTCCCTTCCTGACAAAAAAAAAAAAAAGAGGAGCGAAAAACCCCAGATCGTGGGGCCCCTCGCGTGTTTTCTTCGTTTGCTCGAAGCCGCTTTCAAAAGAAAGCGGACAAGCACCCTAAGGGGCCGGTCACCCACCCAAAGGGCCGGCTTTGTACAGGGATAGGAGTGTGCTACGCGAAGTGCGCGTTTGGCCTCGCTGACATCGCCATTATCTTTGTATATCCCTCTTCTCGAATGCTGCGGCAAAGCAACATCGCTTTCCAAAATATTTTTAGGTTTCGTTTTTTTTTTTTTCTACGAGCTTTCCGTCATGGGGGCCCCCAGAGAGTCGGGGGCCCTGGGCTGCAGCCCCCTTAGCCCGTACCCTAATCCGGCCCTGCCTGCAGTGGTGCCGTTATGGCACGGGTGTGACATCATCAAGACTATTCCGGGCTTTTAGAATTATTAAACAAACGAGTATAAGCTGCAAGTTGCAACGTCCACGATGAACACGCACAATGTGGGGATTAAATTTACCGAATAGGTTCTCTAGTTGCATCACTCGCGCAAAATTAAACAAAAAAAGCAACAGTAAGTTTTGAGAAGCGCCCTTAACATTTTCGAATCTTCGGAGCTGCGCTACATTTCTAACATTTCGTTGTTGGTCGCTTTATACAACCCGCAGACACGAGCGGTCGGTTCGAAGCTGCGGATATATGTTCACAGTGTCTGTAATAATAATAATAATGGTATATTTTCAGTAGGCACACATCGACAGTCACGACAATTGCACTCTAAAGCCGCGATCGCGCTGCAAATACACCGTACACAACACTCGTCACGAAGACACTAGGAGTTTTAGGAACCCTTTTTGCCCATCCGATACGGTACGGTGGGCCTTCCGGCACGAACTGCGCATGCGCAGTATCGTGTTCAAGCCTCGCACATTGCGTCAGTTCGAAACACTCTCTGCAGACGGGCCCGAAGCGTACGACGCGACATGCTCGGAATGTGCTTGAGAAGGCGTTCCGGCGGATAACTCTCCTATTATGTCTGCAGGGAAACGCTGGGTGCCTTTTGCATAATGTATAAGGCTAGGTACGGGTACTTCATACATTAACCTTGTGAGCTATCGATTGATGCTTTAATAGCGTTTATTTATTTTTTACCGGTTAGTCAGTTAAATTTTGACTAACACACACTAAAAAAGAAAAATGAAAATGAAAAGCTTTCACACACACAGAGATGGGCGAGTACACCTGTATGAAGGTAAAATTTAGGAGAAATGCTGACCTAAAGTAAAGTGTATTGTGTGAGGTGAGATTTGTAGCTCCAAACAAGTGGAGAATGTTGTAGTATACGTGTCCTAGGCACTTCAACGCCGTGCGAGTGTCTGCTTAGCGCAGCAGAGGCTTGCTGTGAACAATCAAAGGAGTTCGCTATTGCCAGAGAATATCGACGAACCTCTTTGCTTCTTCCGCGGCTGAAGTAAGGATTTGCAGAGTGTGGCCGTCTTTTTGTGATTGTTCTCAACTACACTTCAAGGTGGATTTAAAATCCGAAATTAAACATTTCGCCGTCTATCACATATCCAACAAAGGAAAAAAAAAAAGTTTGACCTTTAAAGTTGTTTTTCAAGGGATTGATCTAAACCGATTAGTTGAATAAATAATCTGATTGAAGAGTGGCGATTAATAGGGTCAGCATTCAGTGCGACCATGGTTTTAAAGACCCATGGAAGAAATGCACAAAACAAAGGCAATGTAGGAAGTCCCAAAGTACTTATCTCCTTACGAGTTCGTAGCATTGCAGGAAACTATCTGCCCTCTCGGAGAGAACGTGAAACGAGTCGAATGGCTGTTCTTAATCCGGCGTCTTCCGTGCATCACGAAGTAAAGGGAAACTCCGTCAGGATCGATTCTCGTTAATCGGGCCAGGTGGGATTCTTTCATTGCTATCATCCGCTCTCACGGCCGGCCGGTAATGCAGTAAAACTTTCAAATCTGGACCGGCGTCTGGGTCCAGCGAACTTCTGTGTCGTAGTGATAGCCCCGATTAAGATC
This sequence comes from Ixodes ricinus, assembly GCA_037355805.1. Lineage (NCBI taxonomy): Eukaryota > Metazoa > Arthropoda > Arachnida > Ixodida > Ixodidae > Ixodes > Ixodes ricinus. The sequence continues at coordinate 69,930 of JAZHYW010054637.1, forward strand.
GCGGTTAGTATGCCTGCATGCTAGTTCGATACGTATCGGTAGTGTTCTGCGCAGATGAATCGTTGTAACTAGCTTATCAGTTCAAACTAATGGAGCACGGGGCCGTTTTTGTCACGTTACACTTACTACATTATTCAGAAGGAATGGCAACGTTATTGAAGGCGTATACAACCAATTTTTGAAACTGTTTTCGTCTTTGATGCAAGCTCGCTATAATTGCTTGGTTTAACGTACCTGAAATGTGATTAAGGAGCATTAAAGTTAGGGCAAGAAACATAAAATTACCATTATCTTAGAAACAGGTGTATCGCTTTTAAAGCTCCTAAGTATTACTTTATTGGTACAGAGAGAGCGGCAAGACCTTGTTGCTCGGCATAGGATGCGATGCTTTGGATTTTGTTTTCGGTACATTAGGCTGGAAACAATTTTTCCCGCAATCTGAACCTTTGAAACAATCTCGTTCAAATATTCAAAGTTGTGTAATTCGATTACTTTGCTAGATTTAGAACTTTTAGGGGAATGCAAAAATTTCTATTTTCTTACAAAATAACAGCTTGCGTGACGTTCCTCACGAAGTTTGAGCTTTCTGCGATGCATAGTTCATTTTCCCCAGCCGGAGCACGGTTCTCATTTCTCGGGAACGCCCTATATATAGGTGGTCCAAGTCACCAGGCTCGATCTAAAATGGACCGTAAAAATCGACGCCCGCACATAGCAATCTAAACTTTTCGTCAAAGGTGTATCATCACAGGTCAGTTTTTCTTGTAAAATTACAAAGCGTAGTCTCTTTCTGCAAAAATAAGGCCAAGAACTTGCCATGGTCTACGGCGGACAGCGACGCAGACGACAGGGGTTCAGTAGCGGGTAGTGTTTGGCGTTCGTATTGATAGATATGCGTCGAGCGGCGTCCGAAGGTGCAGCCGACCAGCGAAAGAAAGCAATGACACGCAGACGAAATCCGTTGGCGGCAAAAGCGCCGTCGACATGCAGACGCTTTTTTGTTTTTAAACTTTAAGTTTTGCTTTTATTTCCCGCATTCATTTTTTAACCGAACGTATATTTCTAAAAAAGGTCATGTTCATTTTAATAAACCACGGTGGTCGCGAGCCGTCGAGATAGGAGAGTAGCGCTATCTATAATTACAAACGCCAAACACGCCCCGCTACTGAAACCCTCGTCGTCTGCGTCGCTGCCCGCCGTAGACCCTGGCAAGTTTCTTGGACTTATGTTTTACAGAAAAAAAAACCACGCGTTGTAATTTTACAAGAAAGACCTGTTAAATACACCTTGGACGAAAAGTTCAGATTGCTGCGTGCAGGCGTCAATTTTTACGTTCCATTTTAGATCGAGTCTGGTGACTTGGACCACGCTATACATATATACTATATATAGGTGTCCCAAGTCCCCAGGCTTGATCTAAAATAGACCGTAAAAATCCACGCCTGCACGACGTTTGACGAGAAGTTTAGTCTGCTACTGGAGGCGTCGATTTTACGGTCCATTTAGATCGAGCCTGGTGACTTGGACCACCCTATATACATAGGGTGTCCCGAGCCACCACGCTCGATCTAAAATGGACCGTAAAAATTGACGCGTGCACGTAGGAATCTAAACTTTTCGTCAAATGGGAATTTCACAGGTCAGTTTTTTTCATGTAAAATTAGGAAGCGTAACTCTATTTCTGTAAAAACTAGCACCAAGAAACTTGCAAGTGGTCAGCGGCGGCCTGCGACGCAAACGATGTAGCCAGACTGGTTTTTATTATTATTATTAATAAACGACGGTGGTTTATTATTAGTAATAATAATAATAATAATAATAATAATAATAATAATAATAATAATAATAAAGTAATAGCAATAATATAATTTTATTGCAAATAAAATTGAAATGGACATAATCTTTTCTTTTAAAAAGCAATTTTTACTTTAAAAGTTAATGCGGACAATAAAAAGCAAAACCTAAAGTAAAAAAGAAAAACGCGTTTGCATAACGACGGCGCTTTTGCTGTCAAGCGAATTTCGTCTGCGTGTCGTATGCTTTCTTTCGCTGGTCGGCTGCACCTCCCGACGCTGCTGCCGACGCCATCTATCAACACGCGCGCCAAACTCGCCCCGCAACTCGACTCGGTCGTCTGCGTCGCCGTATGCCGTTGACCCTGGCAAGTTGTTGGCCCTATTTTGTTACAGAAAGAGAGCTACGCTTTGTAATTTCTACAAGAAAATTACACCATCTTCCCGAGGGGAACCATGGGGTGATGCGGAGCATCGTGTTGGTTCCGAGGAAAGAGTCAGTTGCGTGCTGACGTCGAGAGATGGCGCCACCGACTGCCCTAGCGTCATCCCCTACGCGAGCCTTCGTCGCGGCTCGCGGCAGAAAACTTGGAACGCTCGCCGCTCGCCGTTTATTTTTTTTCACACTTGAAGGAGAGAGGAGACAAGAGGAGGAGAGTTGCGCGTGCGCGCGCGGTGTGAGGGGAAGCGAACAAACGCGCAGTGCACGCAGCTGGTAGAGAGAGAGCGAGCGGAGTAACGCGCAGCTGTTGGGAGAGAGGAAGGAGAGTTGCGCGTGCGTAGTGCGAGTGCGGACTACGACGCCGCGGGACATAGACCCGAGCAAGAGATGCTCCGCATCTAAAAAACCGACCTGTGAAATACAGCTTTGACGAACAGTTTAGGTTGCTTCGTTCAGGCGCCGATTTTTATGGTCCATTCTAGATCGAGCCTGGTGACTTGGGACACCCTATAGGCTATATGTATATATAAAGAATATTAGAGAGGGAGAGTTAACGTTGACGCGGCTGCCATGCGGATGCGGCTGGCGGAGAGCTGTCATGCGACCCGCGTGACGTCAGCCCTCCCGCTCAATATCCAAGCATTCTTACATCTGACATATCGTCGTCACTCGTGTATACCAATATCTTTGAGGGCGCAGCAGTGTCTCGCCACTCGACGTCAAAGAAAGTTTCGCAAGCGTCGCCGCGCCAAGAATAAAATCCCTTCCAGTACACTGGCGCTCCGAAAATTAATAATTGCGCTTGGGTGTTCGCTTCCTCCACGTATCAAAAGACAGGCAGAGGAGACAATAATATGAATGACTTTATTCTTTGTTTCTTGCGTATTAGCTGGACGGGTAACGCGATTGATCATATCCCCCAATCAGTTCAAGGCCTCGCTGTCACACGCGTAACGAATGGAAGGTGCTCTCTCCATTGGCGGTGATCAAATGGACAGCTGTGACGGGTCGTCTCTGACACCGTTCTCGACCCAGCTGTCCTTTCGTCCCACCGACATACTTGGGGTGAGCAGGAAAATAATTAGCCCCGAACGGAAGCGAAAATAACGAGTGAAACATGGAAGCGCGAACGCGCTGCAGCGACGCGATTTGCGTTCGCGTTTTTTCAGGCAGAGTGCTTTGTCTTTATACTTTGGCGACTGTGGTCGAACAGTGGGGCAGAGGGCAGCAGATAACAAGATTAAAGTGAAGAGTTAATAGAAAAAAATGAAGGCCACTGTATCTAAATTTATACATATATCTATGTTCAAGGTAAACGTTGCTAGACGGTTTTCTTACAGCGTAAATAAAATAGCAAAGGTAAACGTGCCCGCAAGCGCACCAGTGGAAGTAATTAGAGAGCACCAACTTAGACATATGCTCTTGACTGTAACGTCTGGTTCTTTTATTCAGTTTGGTTCCTGATACAAAAAAAAAAAAACATCGGCCGATGCATGCCAAAAAACAACAAAACAAAAAACAACAAAAAACACGGAAAATATAAAGTGATGTTATGTGTTGTCGCTTAGTGTTGAACAGGTTAGTATCCTTGAGAAAAGAGAGGGGAGGGGGCAATCTTTGCCTAACTACGCGAAAGAGTGGTAAATGGGCGTGTGCATGTTATTCGACGTATTAGGGGGAAGATCCGAAACGGACAATGGGTTAGGTGATTAAAAGTCGACCATCGACTGCCCAACATACAAAGCAAGCGTCTTACCAAATTCTCGTTCCGCGTGCACGTATAACTCATGTTGCATAATTGGAGCTTATGCCCATCTCAGTTAGAATCCAAGGAACTCATTGCGCAAGAGGAATATCAACCGGCTAGCATGCTTATTTGAGGTTCGTGCACTGTCTGGTTGTTTCAGGTTTTTGACACAAATTTTGTTGTGCCTACGCTTATACAGCCGAAGTTAGTCAGCCCCAAATGGGTCTCTGGTGTCTCAGCCGCAGATGAGCAATTTAGCCCGTGCAGTACAACCGCTAGCCTGTAGTCTTTAACGTGCTTCGCGCAATGTTGATACACGACAGAGGCCGCCGGTACGATGCTCATCCAGATTGAAACGGGCAGGGGTGAAGTTTGAATCCAGGATCCCTGGGATCTGCAGCGCGAGCTTTCGTTCCACGGGTTCCGACCACCAACCTCCCTACGTTTTCGAAGAGAGGATCGTCATCTTTTACGCTTCCATTCTTTAGGACTTACATCGCGAAATAATGAAGTTCAGTAGAAACGGGCGTAACACACACTGCTAAGTTTTTATGGGTTTCGTTCAGGGATAACGAAAGGTCACACTCTGTTCAATTAGCTAGATATTAAAGCAACAGCAAAATCTTTTAACAAGATACCGTCACGAAGAATTCGCACTCATTATTTATCAAGGCGCCGAGAACAAGGGTGTGCCGAGTGCGCGAACTTGGTGTTAACAACAGCTGGCTGTGGGCTTTTGCGGGACACGCTGTCTATTCTCTCCGCGTATATAAGATCTATAGCTCGCCAAAGATTAATGACGTCAAAGTAACCACGGCGGCGGAGCTCCCGTTGATGTACGGACGGGCGATCTGTTCCGAAACTGCGCAACGTCAAAAGAGTTGACAAGCCAAGGCTTCCAAAAGCGCATTGCATTTTTTTTCTTTCAGGGTCTGCGGTATTCTTGGCCATTTCTCAAAACCCCTGGCGTTACGATTAATTTTATTGCGGCTTTGTGCATGTGGGATGTGTGGGTGGGCCTTCGACAAAGGGAAGCGAAAGAGATGGGGAGAGGTGGTTAGGTGCCTGTGGAATGCACCGGTTGCTTGCGTATACATACGTAAACTGCGCACACTGTTAAGCAAAACACGACATCGGCGCTTTATATTTTGCGGTTTGCTCAGACCGAGGGGACACACAGAACGTTACCGCTTGCATTACAGCCCTGTCCGAGAACTTTCCGGAACAAAAATGAATTTTATGGCAGCGGTTCAATTTTTGAGAGGAAATTATAAGAAAAGGTTGTCGATCATTCGTTCGCGTTGACAGTGTCGCTTTGTGCACACAATGTTCTACATACAAAGTATCATTCGAATCACTGCAGGTGTGGCTCCACTTTTTCTTTTTACCCTCACTGCTCAGCATATATCTTATATGATAGTACAATTAGTTATCTCATTTAAACCAATATGGGTCGGTTGGAGAAAACAGCCTTAGTTGGTATTTAGCGCTAATAGTGGGGTTATTTTGTAATATGTTATCAAAACATAGTGGCAATGTTTTGGCGTGCACAGTACGTGACCAGATACTCATTTACGTTTAGTCTGTTATTTTTTCACCTGATAAGCATATATCATTACAAAAAAATTCTCGATAAACATTGCGACAAACTATGGCACTGACATCTCCCCCCCCCTTCTCCTCCCCGCCCTCTCCCTCATGCCCCAACCCCCCATGACGCGAATTGTTGACGCTCTTCACTTTGTTGCGTTCGGGAGTATAGTTTCAACAGAACAGCCATCTGGAGCTGGCTTCTGTGGTGAAATCACAGGTAAACGGGTCGTGTTTACCAACTGCGGTTTCATTTCTACGGCTGTCTTCGGTGAATGCGTCGCCTAACGAAGCGCCGCCTCCGAGCAAGGCCGAGCGCATACCTGTAAAGCGTAGATCAACTTGGCCTTCACCAGGCCCCGTTACACCGGAGGTGATCGACAGCTAACCTTGGGGACGATTGTTCAAAGGCGGGAGCTCCGATGGTGGGTTTCAAACGTGTCATTACGTGATAGTTCGTCTGGTTGACAGTCTGGACACGTGACACGTAGCGCGGAGATCTTGGTTTGTGAGAAACTTCGCTCTGGGACATTTCAGAAGTGAGTACCGAAGGTAAGGGTTTGAGACCTGCGTGTGCGTGTAGTAGCCTTTCTGTCCCTCGGTATCGGGTTTTCGAGATGTTAAACGTTCACTATTTAAGCGTAAAGAATAGCGAAAAAATATTAAAAAAAATATGTTTAACTAAGATGAACCAACTTGCCCAAAAACGTACCCTACTAAACGTTCACTAGCTTGCCTGCATGTTCTTTGTTATTTCTTAGATTTAGTGTCGGGAAACAGACATATACGCATACGAGCACGCGCACACGCATACCACTCGCTCACGCTCAGGCGCACGCGCGTACGTACGCACATTTAAAACCATGTATTTAAGACGTTTACGTAACAAGACATATTGCGTATGTTAAATGGAGAGCAGGCGACCCAAATCACTATTAACAAAAACAAACATAGTTTGTTAGGGTAAACATTAGGTGCCTACGTTGCCATTGACGTAAAGTTTAAGTAGCTCATTGCCGTCATTTTATGTGCCATTGAAAAAACAAAAAAATATTACTCATGAGCCAATATTTTCATTGTCATAGAACAAAATAACGGTCTACGTAGTTTTGTAACAGGATGACTAAAATGATTTTCACGTATACTATACATGTTCCTCACACAGACAAGGTGGGACTCTCGAATTCCAGAAGCGGTCTACATCTATACGCTGTCTACCGCAACGACGCGGACGGCCAGGCTTCGTAGCACTGGTAACCTAGCCAAAGAGACGCGAATCACAAAGTCGCTCACGTGCCGGCAAGAATGACTCTAGATCGCGAACCTGATTGCAGCGCCAGGCGCACCTCCCGTTATGCGGTCAAGCAGACCGACGGCGTTTCTTCATGCCACGTGTAAGTCATGAGAGAGACCGAAAATATCAAGGAAGCGAGGTACAGATCGGAGAGCCCATGGCAGAGTCGTTTGTCAACAATAGAAAGAGAAATCTGCCGTATAGTTGTGCAGAGATAAGAGCTGTAGCCCGGTTCCCCCGAACAAAAAGACTCCTTTGCATACGCGAGGCGGCCGGGACAACGAAACTCTTTTCTTTCGAGATCTACAAAGAAAACGTCGCTCGCTTTGTGCGGTTGTTCAATGGCCCACTGCCGGGCTAACGGTTCTGCCCTGAACATAGTCCGGCGATGTTCTTTGTCTGAACTCCCGTGTAGCGTTATAAGGGCGACAGCTCGTTACAGCCGATCGGAACGATGAGCACACGGAGGAAGTTGTTCGCTCCGCGACATTCCGTTTTCTCATCGGGGATCGTACCAAAACATTTTTACCCGTTTCTTTTTTCCATGCCTGCTACAGTTTTTGCAGCTTTCGTACTACTGCACCTAACTCATCATTTTACGGCCGGAGAAACGAAGCGACGTCAATCGCTGAATCATTTCTCGCTAGTGACAGAGCAGGTCTCCTTGAAGGCAGACAAGTGCGAAGTGTTCAATGATAATAGAAACAAATAACAAAAAGCGTACTCCTCATTGTTTTCTGGCTGTAGAACTCGCTGTGTTCAAAGACGTACACTGATTGGGTACTATTTTGAGATGTAGAACGTTTGTCGGACTTTGTGCGACCGGGCCACCGGTCTCCGTGTTTGTTTTCGACCATGTCCGCCTTGTTTATTTTTAGGTTATGCTTCTTTGCTTACCGCTTCGATGGCTCCTTATTGAAAGTGGGTTGAAGTGCCCATTGATTATTCCGCAGCAATTCTCGTGTTCATTCAGGATTCGCTATCTAAGGCTTGTTGTGACCTTCGCCTACTTTTATCATTCAGAAAAGTATTTCGAGAGGCTCTGAAGAACAATCTCGGTCTCTTCTGATTCACACCCTTTATCTTGTCTTGCTGTTGCATTGTACTTAGGGGCGTCCTATCATTGAATGGCGCAATATTATACAACAACACCTTACTTTCAGCGGTTTGTTTCCTCAAATAGGGTTAGCCCCTTGCCCTTCGTGACACGTCACAGGGTATCTGGCGTTCGTTTGTGAGAGTTTCGATGCGAATAGTTTTCTGCGTTTAACAATAAAAAAGTTGTTCTGACTCTACAAATATTGTTACCGCGATGTACACTATATTGGCAGAACCCAATAAAATGAGGCATTCGTGCAATACCGATGTTGTCCAGTTATAAAGAAGAAAAGGAAAGAAGGACAGAACAGGAAGGCAGAGAAAGTAATCTGGGGAACTTGTTTGGTTGGCTACTTTGTACTGGTGCAGAGGGGTGCATAGATTCAAAGTCAGGTTTGAAGTAGTGAGCAAGCAGAGAATATAAAGGGTAAAAGCTCGAAGACCTCAAAGCTAAAAGCACGGCACTGTTCGCAAACATCGAAGTTCATCATCTAAAGCGAGAAGTCCAGGTGTGTTTTCACGAGAAAACAAACCAGAGCTTCTACACCCTTTGTTCCTGTGCTTGGTTCGTCTCAGGCACCAAGAGAGGCATCCAAAGATAAGGGCCGGTTATCCAGCACGCGAGGATGCTTTCACGTTTACTTTTTTTTTTTTAATTGTGGATGGTTGAGTTACACAAGATATGATGAATTGTTTCAAATCACAACTTGGCCACTACGGCGTTGTGTGTTGCCCAATTTGGTGAAGGGATATTCACGTATATGGTAAACCAGCTACACCAAGTCTTATTTTAGATATGGCTGTCTTTATCCGCCTGGGAATATAGCCTGGAAGGTGGCATTAAAGAGGTGAGTTTAATGTATAGAATGCTGGGGGGTGTTCTGATCCGAAGTAGTATGTCTTGTTTTATTAATTGTCTTGTTTTATTAACAAAGTGGTGAACGAACATATGTCGTTTTTACCACACGGCACTTTGATACCTCAAGGCATGGAATGGGGATTATAATATGTTGTAATGTTTTATAAAATGACATATTACAGCAATTAGCTAGAGATACCAACGTGAAGCATTGTAGTGTAAGAGAAATTGAATAACTCGAGCAAGATACAGATTGTTTATTAAACTATCTGAAGTGAATACATATAGTAAAGAATTGGAGTATACAACTTCAATGTAGTATCCCAGCAAAAATGATGGGTTTCCCCCGCTTCACATATACTGCACTCGGGTTTAGTTTTAGCTATATAAATTCGCACAAGGTACTTCTTCAACAATGTGAATCTTAGAAGCAACTTCGTTAATTCCGAGCCTTCATTTTCTAGTCGAGTAATAGTTTATTGTATTTTTATAAGCAACAAAAAAAAGATGACAAAACATGCGATCTTTTGAATGGTTTGACCATGTTGCAGCGAACTCCTAGAAGTATTTCCCCAAATTTGGCAGGCTGCAGCAAACGAACGCCCAACTGCAGTTACAGGAGGAATGAATCAAGCCTTTCCCATCAGAGAGGGCACATCTAATCACGTTTCTACGCCTGTGTGATGTGTTGGCTAACGGGCAGTCATACGACTCGGGTCTCCGAGCGCCAGCACCGGGGCAAATTAGGTCGTGCAAGACCGTTAACCTGAAAAACGTAACACGCGGGAAGTTTTCCATCCATTCTATTGTCTGCAGCTGTCGAAAAGTGAAGAGCATGTCTTGTTGTGAGAGCGAGATTTCCCAACTCGACAAGCCCGCATACGAAAGAAAGGTGTTACGCCCAGGCGTACGCGTTGTGCATTGAAATGACCATAAAGAGACGCCTCCGAATGTTCGCTTACATTCTGTTCCCTCTCGTATTCTCGCCCAGAATCCACCAGAAACAAAAAGGAACATCAAAATGCTTCAACGTTCGAACAAAAGAGCGGTTGCCACTTACCCCAATCAGACGTCACGAATACTGAACGATCACGCAAAGGTTTCACAGCGTAAAAGTTTGTTTTTCATACGGCGCGCCTGATTCTCGAGAGATCAGTTCAAATAATTCTTTCTTCTTCAAGACGCGGTTTACTGTCGGGACCAGTGCAACTATACCACATCCATCACAGGCAACTCTCCATAGATCAGAGCAGCTGTGGCCGCAATCTTTATATGTTGGGCCCTTTGGTTTCGGTTTTTATTTAGAATGAGACCGAACACGTTAGAGCACACGCATAGCGCCCATCAGTTATTTCATTACAATTGAGGATTCGGATAAAACATTAACATACGCGAATCGATCGTGAAATTCGCATAAATATGAGCTTATATTTCAGACTATAAAAGTTGGGTTATGCATTTTTCTAAAGAAAAGATGGAAGCTAAACATTACCACCGTAGCCCTCATAAAAAAAAACTTGTTTCGTGGGACGGAACGCAGTAAGTTACGTAAGAAAAAATCGAGAGAAATTCATTCAACGGTTTATTGAATATGGATACTTAATTGTTGACCTCAAAATGGGGACTCATGTGCGACTGCGTCTGATATTCCAAAGAAGAGAGCTACTGAGCATACTCAAAACGCCACTACTGAAATGGTTTATAGATATAAATCAATTAATAATGTTTTTTATTCCAAAAGAATGTAAGAGCATAAGGGCAAAAGCCCACAATGGTAGCTTGAAAAGCCTCCAATGAATGTTTCTTTCTTTTAAAATCTTATTGTTCCTCTATTATATTTGATGGTGGTCTTTAGATGTCTCTCATTGGAAGATTCCACTTCAAGGAACGCACAAAACTCCAGAAAGATGAATTTCTTGGTTCGCCTCCTGTTCCGTAACATTGACTTAAGTTTATAATAATATTAAGAAAACAGTGAAGTTAAGAGAAAAGAAAACAAAAACGAAGTTCACTTTGGCGCTTTGCATTCCGACGGCTGTCCGCTTTATTTCCGACAGAATTCGCCGAGAGCGAGGTGGCAAAGCCCCACCCAGAACCTCCTAGAAGAGGGTGTTATGGTAACGGCGTTCCGACGATGGCATGCTCGGCCGCGAAGGACGGTAGTACAGTTCCTTGTTGTCACTTTTTCTGGTTTTTCTTTTCAGGCCACGCTGATTTCGTGACGAGGGACAAGCGGTCCTACATCCCTCGCACACGGCTCCACACCTTCTCGCTTTCCGCTTTCCCGCTCAGCCGTTTGTTTTCTCTTTCTCGTGGACCGTGTAAGCGAGGAGGGCCGTCGGAAGAGGAGCGTCAACGGTCACTTGGGTCCCGCGCTGGGAGAGAACGACGTCAGAGAAAGGAGGAAGCTGTCACTTGACCGCGTATAAAAGAACGCCGCCCAGGACTGACCGGACGTCGCCCAAACGAGTCGAAGTCGCCACAGCTGACCAGCGTCGTCATGAACACTGTGAGTACGCCAGAGAGACCCTGGAGCGTCGAGAGTTCAGTTCGGCTTAAAAGTTCACCAACAGTTTAATAAAGGCGGGGCGTGGAGAGTCCCGTCCATCGTATTATCGCTCCACAGCCATTGATATTGCGAACTTAGTCGATACCCGTGAACGATTCACGCGTAAGCAAGAAGCGTGAACATAGTAAGGATCACCTTGCTTTTCTTGTGCTATCAGTCACTATAGATCCCGGAAGTACTCATAGATTTATTTCGACCCCTGGGGATCTTTTTTGACGTGCAGCCAAAACCTCGGTTACGCGGCGTCTTCTCCGCCCTAACCATCCGTCAGATTGCGGGCACTTCAGCCGGTATTTGAGCCCGCAAACTGGGCATCCGCGTAGGTCGGCGCTTTGCCTCCGAATCACCGAGGCAGCCCATATAGATTAGCTGTAATCTGTTTCACCTATAGATCAGAGCGCAGTCAAGGGATAGAGCACACCCTAACAAAGACGCACGGACTAAAAGCGCAGGGTCACGGTGAGTTTATTGGGTCTGATGGGTTTAGCAGAATGATAACACCAGCCCAGAAAGACGACAAAAGTCGTGTCGCTGCTCTGCTGGCATTGCCTGAACTACACCGTCAGCTCATAGCATCGTCTGCGACCCTGCGTTCTGACTTAAGGTAACAAAAGGTATAGTCGGCCCTTGTATATCTCCGTAGGCCACGAGTTTAATACCCGTGAACTTAAATTTTCTTAACGGTTCTTGTACCTCTGTTGCACTGGAAACTGAAGTGTCTGTTTGGGTTATCGCGGCAGGTAATATTCTATTTATAGATATTCGTGCTGCGTGTAAAGAAACGCTAATTTTGGTGAATTCCCATACGGTGCTTCAAGGATTTGTCCCCTTTTCTAGACTATAAGGTAAACACGCGTAGGATAGCATACACATCAAAATGAAGTCTTTATATAGGAGCAAGAGAGGTGTCAGATTGTGCTGGTTTCGAACATGTAAAACGCTCAGGCTACTCTACCAATAAGTATAGACGCATAAAACGACGGTCACTTGCTGCTACTACTTGAACTCGTTTTTCGCTTCACGATAAGATTATCCTTCACTCTGAAAGAGTTTGTGAGTTAACTTTTCTGCAGAACATGGAGACAGCCAATCACGGCGAACAATAGAAGGATCCCAGCGAGATGACGATGATGTTAATGATGACTGATGCTAATGATGATGATGATGACAGGCGCAGGGATAGCGAGCAAGTGAGACGTTATAGTCAATTTCTTTTAATTCACTGCTTCTTCGTTTTGTTAGGTAGTATTCAGAGATTTGCAATTCGCTGGGTTCCTTCTACTGTTCGCCGTAATAGATGTCTCATGTTCTTCAGGAAAGTGAAATTACAGACTCTGTTTCTAGAGTGTTGTGCGCAATGATGCCAGTGTCTGCAGAAACAAAAAAGAAGAATCCTGTCAGATGATATTATGAAATCTATTACCGCGTGTTCCCCAGTTCTTCGCAGTCGTTCTGCTGGCCACAGCGTGCGCTGTCCAGGCGGGCTACTTCGGTGCCGGTCCTGCATTCTTCGCGGCGCCCTACGGCTACGGCCACCATTTCGGTCCGGCACCCTGATCGCCCACGCCCCAGTCGTCGCCAAGGTCCCTGCGCCCGTGTTCGCCGCTCCCGTGGTGGCAAAGGTGGCTGCCCCTTTGTACCACCCCGTGGTGGCTAAGGTGCCCACGGCAGTGAGCTACTCCTACTTTCACTCCGCCCACCCGGTGCCGCTGTTGAAGGTGGCGGCTCCCGTGTTCGCCAAGGTTCCCTACGGTCACTACTACCACTGAGCTGGACGTCGATGACGGTGATATCAGGCCACTTTCTCATCAGGGGCCAGGGTTTCGTCGACATGTAAGTGTGATCAATGCTATGCTTTCTATCGTTATAAGCTATTCATGAAACAACTCTGGGGACTTCTCGTGCTTCTAAAACATGCCTCGGCCAACCGTTCTTGACCTTTCTGTCCTCATTTTGCTTTACTTTCTATTATGGATATGCTGTCATGAACCTATCACCGAGAAAATGACTGTTAACCATTTTCATTCTCGTGAACATCCCGCAATATACAGATAACTTCTCTTGTGCAGAGCGACCGAGAATTAGTTTAAAAGATTTTTAGAGACACAAAACAGTTGGATGTTGTATCGCCGCGTGCGCTAACAATAGCGAGGCACGGACAATTCTGGCTATGGTACGCGCGCCTCCGACTGATCAGCTGTGTTTAGAGAGATGAATAACTGTCTCATTGAAACGAGGTCGTGACTAAATTGTTTTTCTTCCCGTGATGTCTCGTGATACGTAGTTGTTACGCAGTGTGAAATTTCACATTGTAATGTTTACTAGAAATGCATATAAAGAACGCAGTATTCATATTTTTCGTTCCGAGTATACGCAAAAATTGTAGCCGAAAATCGCACAAGTTTAGTCTATAAACTTTCCAGTATTATTTTACACCGCGATTCGAAAAAAAAAAATCCTGATTTAGCAGTAGCATTCGTGAACATACGATGGAAAAATATATGTAAAAATGCAGCCTGTCCGGCGGAGCCAGAATATCAACAACATAAGCTCGTCATTTGTGCACTTTCAATATTTTCCTCGTCTTTACGGTAACAGACTAAGGTGTCGTAACAAATCAGTTTTGCGATCACCAATCAATGCTCGTGATGTGCTCAAGAACTATGTACTGCAATACGATTTTTCAGGCTTCCGAGGGAGGCGCTAACACGGCGAAAGAGAAGGAACCCAGCTAACGAACGAGCACCACATCTGACCGTCTTCGGAGGTTTCAAGTTTGGAGAGCAACAAACAAGGAGTGCGCAACCATTGCTGCAGGGAAATACCAACGCGCCAAACATGTACAAATCAGTCACACAATAAACTGCCACTCGCGCCACACTGCACCGCTAAATGGGGACGCTCTTTTTTTTCTCCGAGACCGACCATGCAACAGCGCCAACAACAACGAAAACCATTCCCAACTCTATAGTGCGCCTAGATTTCAGAGAGTTTCCAACTGCTCTATCGGGTTCACGTGGTGTACGGGGCGCGTTTGCAATGATGATGATGATGATGATAATGATAATAATAAATAATCTATATTTGCGCGAATACGAGCTAGTCACCTAAGAGGCGGGTATGCTGGCCTGCCTCCCAGGAAACAAAACAAACAAGTTACAAACACTGCATGACAACGTAAAGTCTAAAACAGGCAACATCGTCTAAACCAGCAATGGCACCCAGCCGAAGCCACGAGCCGAACGGAAACTAGACGACCACGAAGCACATCGCCCCAACGTGCGCACAAGTAGTACCGTTGCGTTGGGAGGCGAGGACCGACGCGGACGGCGGGGAATGCAATGCACTTGCCCACAGACCCCGATCGGACCGCAACTCCGACCGCCGACCATTGCAGGGCGAGACGTTCCGAGCGCGGTAGACAATGCCGTGGAGGCCCCGGACCCGGAATCAACGCGCTGCCCCATAACGCCCTCCAGAACCATACGCACTGGCGGGCTCGTCTGACGTATCCGCGTCCCCCACGACACCACCTCCACGCGCAAACCGCAACCTGGATGTTCTAATGGTTTCTGGTTCTCAAAAACACGCGGTACAGGAGCAGAGAGTCTGCGCTGTCTACGGGAATGGGGGAACGCACATCCCGGGCAGCCGACAAGAAGGCCTTAGCCGCAGCTGAGGAAGGAATGACCATGACGTTGTGTGCGTGCCCGTAGCCGGTCTGGCTGCCCAGAACGCTTGTTCAGGCGGCAGGCGCTGTTAAGGTAGGGATCGTGAAGCGAGGCGTCTAGGAGTCGGCACAAGAGCCTCACGCGCGCCACAACCCACCGGTGGTCAAGCGAGTGCCAGGCCAGACGCCTCAGTCGGTCTTCATACGACTGTGGCGTGATGAGCGGCCGGTTAGTACGCGCCAAAAGCGTCCGTGTTGCGCGTTGTTGAACTCCTCCAGACGCTTCATGAGGTGTGCCTGATGGGGACTCCTGACGGACTCACGGTACTCAAGACGCGGAAGCACCAGGGCAGTCTACAGGACTAGAAAAGCCTCTGGACCACAGAAGCGAGATATCGTAGTAATAAACCCAAGGGTCCGACGGGGCTACGTCACGACGATCGATATGTGGATGTTAAAATCGAGGTTAGGCGTCAGTCTAACTTCTACAACCTTGCGGCATGCATTCACCGACACGGGTGCTCCAGATAGAGTATAGCATCTTGGCTCCACTTTTTTTTTGCATACTGAAGCGAATAGCGGCACTTTTCGTATGACTGAATCTTAGGCAGATCGTCAAGGGCATCACCTGGAATCGGTTCCTTGTTATTCCATCAGTCAATATGAGAGTTGAAATCTCCAGTGAGGAGGACGCCCCAGTATGGTTTCAGCAGAGCACGGGTAAGAGAAGCATCACGCGGCTTGTAGGAGGTGTCACCCGTCGAGGGTGGGCTGTATACGCACCCGAGCAGGACAGTATCACGAGGAAAGTGCAGCTCGAGAAAGAGTGCCTCCAAGTCAGGGTGCTCCAGATCAGGCCTCCGGTTGACCATAAGGCCCGACGGGGCAGCGACTAGCACCCCTTCGCCCCTGCGTTCCCTGTACCCGCGGTATAGATGGTGTGCGACGTGCTCAGCAGCTTACCATCGTGCACGCTGTGGTCCAGCCAGGTCTCCATCAGCAGAAGAATTGCGTTATTCGGCAGTGAGGTTGCGGTGGCGTCAAAATCTTGTGTCTTGTTCTTTAGGCTACGACAACTGGTATACCAGAGGTTGATGGCCTTCTTGAGGCTGCACTTCAGCGTGTGATTGACACCACTCTCATTAAAAGAACGGAGGACGCCGCTGTCGCCGCCAGTGACGGCGATGAGCTTGCCAAGAGGCTTGCCGGTTCCAGCAGGCGAGGGAGGCTCGAAAATATCATCCGAAAATTGAGGCAGCGAGGAGACCAAACAGAGCCACGGGCTGTTGCAAGAGCCCAACCGGTGGTACTGATCTAGCGACATGTGGACGCAACCGCCGCGATGATACCACCCCGCGAAGGAGTCACAGCAGAGTGCTGCCTGGTTATCGCGCACTCGCTTCGTGCAGCAAGCAAAGACAGGATGCCGAGGACCGGGGTTAAGCGCGAAGTCACCGGCGAGTACAAGACACCACCAGATAATGTTAGCGCGAACGGTCGTGCTGCGGTAGATCGACGGAATAACTGAGTGGCCGGCAGACCCCTAACGGCTGCCCAGCTGGAAAAGGAGGCGCGAACGCCTGCTGTCAGACCTTGGGTGGAGCTGCCGTGTTGATGGCTGCTGGAGCACTTGAAGTCGGCATGAGTCTCGGGAAAAGGAAAATGATCAGTTCTTAGCTTTAGGAGCGTAGCAAAAATCAGAAATATGGGGAGCCACGAAAACATGAGAACGTCCGCCATTCTTCTTTAACGCAATCAGCGGTGAGGTGGCGAGTCCGTCGATCGTTTGCAAGCGGTTCGGCCTCTCTTAATCATCCATTACCACTGTCCTCCATAGCACTCGACAACGCACACGTGGGCATGTGCGCCCAACATAAGAAATCTGCGCACGAGATGTCCGCCATTAAATTGAAAACGCTCTCTACAATTTGACTTGCTCACTATCTCAAATCTAGGCACTCTACCGAGCTGAACAGGGGGCAACGCCACGCAGCGGAAAAGCCGTAAAGGAGAGAAGTGGGGAGTTACGGCCTATCCAAGTCTGCTGCGAAAACTGCCGCAGCATGGCGGCCGAATCGCGAAACAGAGGAGAGAAGATTAAATACGCGTTGTTGGAGTGACAACTCGGGTTTTGAACGTTTGATCGCCGGCGTATGGGGGCAGTAAAAATTAGTAAAAAGGATTTAAAGAAAAGAAAACATTAGCGTGCGCGATAAAGATTTATGTGAACATTGCTCTTTAATTGCAGTTTTTTTTTAATTTTTATAATGAACTTGCCGGACTTCTATTCTTTGAAGAGCTATATGTGCTTCGATATAGGTATAACTTGGATGAGAGTAAATAAGCAATGGCAGAAATGTGCCAGAGTCAGATTGACTTCGCCTAAATGTACAATAAAAAAGTGTCGCAGCAATAAGGATAAGAACAAGGATAAAGTTTATTCGCCAAGGAAAACAATCAAAACCCCATCCAGCCCGCTTAAGCGTAGAACGCTTGAATGCGGGGCGGGGCAGTGAATTTACTCGCCTAAATTTGTAGACATAAACAAAAAATAACTAGGGGTAAAACAGTTTTGGCTCTTTACAATAATAAAACAATACAATCAAAAGAAAAAGTACAGACGTAGCTCGTGTTGAACCTTTCCAACGGTATAATTCAGTTAAGCAAAATTCATTATGTAATGACAAAGATCACCGTAACTACAATAACAAGCGGCAATGAATAAAAATACAGATGATCACACAAATCTTTGTCGTTCAACTCATCGATTTAGTTAGATCTGTTAAAAAAAACACACCTTTTTATACTATTTTTAATCTGCTTCTGGGGCGGTAGGAAGAAGATCGGTAGGTAGACTATTAAATATAGTGGTAACATAATGCTGTCGTTGCCTTTTTTCATGGTTATTATATATTTTTGGAATGGCATAGGTTTCTGTGTGTCGAAGATATTTTAGAATGCTGGGTAGTTCTCTGAAATCATTGAAAAATAGTAACTGCTTAAAACAACAAGTTTAAAGATATTTTCAACTGACAATATTACGACTGCATTCATTTTCTCAATTATTTTCGTAAGTTTCATTTTGATCCATATACTATATTGTTATACATCTATAAATATTTTATGAAGTTCTTGTTTATAATTAGGATATGTTTCATATATAGTAATTCCATATTGTATAAGAGAATCTCCCAACGATTGGTATACTTCGCGAAACCACTTTTAAGTCTATCGAGATAAACTGAAACAACATGAATATTTTCTACAACATGATCAACGTGATCACCATAAGAAACATTTTCTTCAAAATGCAGTCCAAGATAACATGCTTCTTTAATTCTCCAATCTCCTGCAGTTACATGGACCACGATGTCGGGCATGAAAAAATAGAGGTATATCAAATGTAACCTGTTTATGAGGATTTCGAAAGCACATCAGTTTGGTCTTATTATAATTGACAAAAGTATAGTTATTACCAAACTAGCTAATTATTTCAGCCACATCACCTTGAAAAATAATGGCTGCAATATTGTATTGTTCGCGTGGTAGTGTTAGTGCTGTGTCGTCTGCGTAATGGAATAGTTTTAATTATAGTTTCAGGTGAGTTGTTTCATTATTGTTTATGTTAAAAAAGTGAAGGACAAAAGGTAAAGCCATGTGGAACACCAAACTTCATTTGAATTGGATCACTTGTTTGACCGTTAATCTTCATCACTTTGTACCGGTTCATAAAGTAGTTTTCAAAAACTGTATAAAACGGCCCCCTGAAACAAATTCTATATAGCTTCTCTAACATGATTGAATGATCTATGATATCAAATGCTCTAGATATGTAGAGAAAGAGTGCTAGTGCGATTTGAATATTTCCAAAGACTGATAGATGATATGTAGATAATTTCTCATTAGCAACGTCGTGTTTTTTCTCTGCGAAATTCATATTGCGATGAGTGTATTTGAGGATATCTGTCACGAAATGAGTTCATCACTTTTGCTAAACCCCTTTCCATGATATCTGTGACAGCTGGAAGTATAGATAATGGTCGATAATTTTTAAATTATTTTTTAGATCTATTCTTGTTCACAGGCCTAATGATAGACAATTTCCTACCGTCTGGGATTTTCCCGCGTTCAAAAATGTAATTGAGAATTCTAAGTAACACACTGTTTAATTTGTCAAAATTGCAATAAAGATCTCGCACTCGTATCAGATCATATCCTGTTTGGTTTCACCAAAGACATATTAAAGATAATTTTCTTTAGTTCTCGCTCCGACATTATTGGTAAGTATGTTGAATTCAAATTAGTTATCGTCTCTCCCGTAGTATTGTATTTATTGATTTCGTTTCTCAAACCAGTTCTAACAAACGTATAGTTAAAAAAGTTTCCAAGCTCTCGAAGTCCGTAGCTTCTGCAAACTTTTTAATAATTGTTTCATTAATATTTTGTTTAGGCGTATGATTTGTTAATTGTCGTACGAGCTGCTAATTTCTTCTGGAATTACCTTTGTAGTTTTTGAACTCCTTCAAATAATATTTCTTATTTACTAGTCTTATCGTACCTTATTTCTCATTTTTTGAAATTCTTCCGTCAGATGTAAATTGCCATGATTCTGCTTACATCTGTCCCATAAGTTGTCTTAAGAGTAGAATAGTTTCATTATATCTTAATACAAACATTTTTATACTTTCTTTTTTTATTTATTTATTTTTTTAGTCAGAGTATATTTTTAAAATTTATCGACTAGGTGCTGGTCTATAGTAATATCATCATATTCTGCAGGGCGATTGCAATCGTGCCCCTGGATGAACTTGTCAATATTTTTGTTATCCAAAATATATAAAATTGTATCGTCAGTCTCAAGGTTTTGAATGCATCCGTCATGCAGTCGTGTTATTGTTACTGAGTAATGATCTCCAACATTTTGTTTAATCACGCCGGATAATGTTGCAAATTCATTACTTCTCACTATGATGTGATCAATGCAGCTTTGCGACATATGGTCTCCTAAGCATTCTTCTCTTGTACAATCGGTGATACTGTTTACCAAACCAAATTCTTCTAATATATTTAGGTATTCAGATGATCCCTACCTATATTAATTTTTACAGTCAATATTAAAATCATCTTCCAAACTCAGGCGGGGTTAATATTGAACTTTCTTAAAAAAAGTAGCCAAATTCCTGGCAAGGGAAGCTACGTTGAGGGTGGGAGGCCTGTAAACAGCACAAACTGTAAATGAGCGCGTTTTGTCTAAATATTTGCACTGCTATGACTTCCGCAGAAGTGAATGTTATCTCCAGACGTTCTGATACCCAGTCATTCCTAATAAACATAAATACTCCAGCACCTCTTTTTTTTCACGGCACAAAGAATGACAGGGGAAATTACTAAATTTGAAATCGGAACAAGCAGCTTTATCAACATTGATTTCCGTCAATACTAAGTTACTAACACATCTAGTTTGCTCAATCTGCCTGACAAATAAACATTTAACTGATCCCAGTGTTTTTGAAGACTTCTAACGTCAACATGCAGCAGGGTAAATGCGATATTCTCAGACTGTCTTTTGGTGCGTTCAGCAAAAGCTTCCCACTCAGAAAACGATTGAAATGAGTTTTTTATTTTAATGCATTTTGTTCTGATCTCTTGCATTATTAATTATAATAGAAGCCGTACCTTCTCTTTGTCTTACGAAGATTTTATCATTACGCATCCATACATATTTGTACTCCTTTTCTCTGGCAGCATCCTTTGTCTCCCAGAACAGTCCTCGAATAGTCTTGGTTAGATTTTCATTAATGAAGATTCCATCAGTTCTAAGTGCAGTTCGTTTTTCCGTCCACGAATTCCTACTTGTTAGGTCCGTAAACCTAACCAAGATTGGAGGTATTTTGTCTTCCCTGGCTTTTAGCCTGTGCAAGGCCTCAAAGTGTTCAGTGGTGGGCATGGGGAGACCAGGTCTGGGTGCCAGATCCTGAACAAGTTTCGTTACATCTTAATGTGGTTGCCGTATTGTGCCGTGAATCTCTATGTTCTTTCGACGACAGTACATTTCTGCCTTGTTTAGTGAAGTTCTGAGTTCCAGAATTTCTAGGTCACTTGCCCCCATCCTGGTTTCTAGTTCATCTGATTTCTTTTTCAGTTGATTCGTTGTGATTTTGTGAGTCTTTCACCTTGCGAGAACTTCGTAGTTCTTGGTAGAAAGCTAATTTAAGCTCCTTTTCATACTTTCTATTGTTTTCGTCTGGTTTTCTATTTACTCAGCATGACATCGGATTGGCTCAATTGTTCGCTGAGCGATTTCTTCACATTCGCCCCCAATTTTCCCCAGCACTTCAATCTACTTTTGTCGATCTCTGACAGTCTTGTCATGATAGCTACCAAACTGCACTCCTGGGAATCCTGCGTCAACAGATCATCTTCGGTTATCCTGCCAGTCTCCAAACAAGAAAAACTGAATGAACGTCTAGCGCGCGTTTTGCATGTGACGCAGTGCCAAGAGCTGCAGTCCTCCGCCCTCGTGTATTTAAGCAACGTTTTTTTTCGTACCGGACCATTTCACTACGTGATAACTATTTGTGCATTCAACGCACGCAATAGTCGCATTATCCTTGGAGAAAGCCTAAAGCATGCAAAACAATCAGTTGACTCAGTCATTTTGATCTCTAACAAAACCAGTAAAAGTAAACCAGCAAACAGGCAGTCCGGCAAACCACCACAGAACGATAGCTTAACGCAATCAACGCTTTCTTAACAAGTGACATAATGTCACTTGTTAGCCATTAAATATATTTAGAAATAAAAGAAAGAGGTAGCGCACAACGTCTCCGAACACAGCTTTGTTCGTTGATGATGTGTGGTGTCCCTCCCTTTAGGCGTCTGTCTTTTCCTTCCCTGTCCCAGGTTATGTCAACTTTTTACCTGCTCGCCTGCGCGCTTATCCTTCTTTAAATGAGCTAGTTATTTATTTTATCATTTTTACGGACCTAGTTGCTTAAAAATATTTTTGGGTGGAATTCGGTCATGTCCAGCACCTAGGTACATAGTGTGACATATGATATTGTGTATACCATGTGATAATTCTTATAACTCCTCAGATTTCTAACATTGCCAATGGTAAAAAAAAATAATCTAAAGAATATTTGTCTTGAGTTTATCGCAGCGCCTAAGAACGGTACTGACCGAGGGCGAAATTAATTATATATATACAAATCACTTTGTTTGAAATGAACAATAATGGAGGAAGAGACAAATATGTATTGAATAATTCACAGAATATCGATCCTGTCTATATTTATATTTCTAACGTCATTGCGATTGTCACAAGTAAACAAAAACAAAAACAACGCTTTTGATAGAATATATGTTGAGAAAAAAATCGCTAACATAAAAATTGTAGGTTTTGATGCTCATTAGTATTTGTAAGAATGCTGGCACTCAATGAGGGATTTGAGGAGACTTAACATTTCGAGTGTTTGTCGTTCTTATTATTCTCAACCTATTGAAAAACAATTATTTAATTAAGTCGATACATTATATTGGTTTTGCATAGTCGAAAAATTTCCATAATTTCAAGGTGAATTAAAAAAATATTTATATCTTGTTCCTTCGTGCTGAATATATGAGCTGCGTCCGCGTTATTCTCAAGTGATTCTCGAAAAGCCGAGACACTGAGATCTAAACTTTGAGTTCCAGTTTTGGTGCGAATCGGAGCTTCTTCGAGCACTGGCAGGTAGGTATACGCCACTAAAGCTTGGAGGGCAGTTCATGCTCATGTTGTTCATGGCAGCACATAAATACACAGGTTGTTTCACGGAACGCAGACCAAAACCTTTCTGCAAGAACTACCCTTCCAACAAAGGATGTGACGTATTTGGCCATTACCGAAAGTCCCACCTAGAGAACTGCATAGCGTTTTGGATTAGTAAGTTGTTAATAATTTGCGAATAGTTGGCATTTTAGTTAGTGGAATACGGTTGACACTACAAACTTGCATGACATCATCAAAGACCCCTAAGTAGGTAACATTTCCAAATATTTAGGATGTTTGGAGCGTTTTCAAAGAATCCAAGATTTGAAGGCGACGCCGTGGTTGCGGCGTCCTATTGGCTGTTTGCGGTAGCGTGCAGTCAAAAGAATGCGGTGCGGTTATCAAAGTAAACACATTTATGGCATTAAGATGCAGCCAGTAGGTAACAAAAACCACGTTGTTGCGTCCGCTTCTTTTTTTTGTATGTAGGAGAACGCTGCCGTGTCCTAAAAAAGTTTCTGGTACAAAAAATACATTAATCGTTAGTGAAAAAAGAGATAATTACTCAAAACAAATAAACACGAAACTATATCTGACAATATGCACATTTCTAAACAAGTCTTTTGGTAGTGGCCTATTACGTCGTTAACATTCGTCCTGCGCAATGCGTTTTCTTAGCAGAATCCCGGTCTGCGTTTTATGAGACATCGTGTATTGAAACGGATATAAACGCAAAAAGTTATATAGCAACTTTGAAGTATACCGTTTGTAGGTTTAATATATGACGTATATGTCGAAATATTTTTTAAACAAAAAATGTTACATCAAGCAATAAATGTAAAGATTAGTACAGGGTTTGTGCATGAACTAGTCATTAAAAAATACGTTCGTTTTATTGGGCAAAATCAAAACTGAAAAACACGCTCAAAAAGTGCAAACAGTTTATTAATTACGAAGATAAATAAAGTTACAAAAGAGGTACAGAACCCAACACTAAAATATTAACGTCACCCTGCACTCCCAGGGACATTTCCTTCGGTGTTGTAATGAAGCGAAATCGGTGGAGCGTCTCTCGTTTCGCGAAAACATGATGACCTGAACCTTCCATGATAGCAGGCATCGTAATATACATGACTCGCCCGTAAACTACACATGAACAGCGGACCTGCCTTGAACCCCGTTAAGAAACAAGAACAAAAAAATCCTTCGTTTCAGCTCATCTTGTCCTCCTTCAGAGGTCTTCCTTGACAAGAAACCAACCCTTCCAGCGGCTGTTAGGGGCCTTTCTTCCAGAATCTTTTTCAAAATCCAGCACCCTACTCACTTCCTTCCTCTCATCCATCTTCAATCTTAAGGCCTTCCTATTTCTTAAGCCGGCCGAGGATAGAGCCATCTGGACCAACCAGCTTGTGGTGGACTTCACCACCGGCGTGCACGACGGCAGCGGGCGCCGCGTGGACTACAGCAGCGGGTGCAGCGTGCACCACAGCGGCAGCAGCGGGTGCTGCGTGCACCGCGAACCTCTGGGAGTAGACGGCGGCAGCAGCAGGCTGAACGACGGACACTCCAACCGGAGCCGCCGCCACCTGGACAGCTGGGGCATGAGCGACGACGCCGTAGCCTCCTCCGTAGCCTCCGTAGGCTCCGTAGGCACCGTAGGCTCCGTAGGTCGGAGGATGAACGGTGTCGTGCTCGTGGTGGTGGTACTCGTGGTGTGGGACATGGACCTCGCCGAAGGCCGTCGGGATCCTCCTGTTACCGATGTAGGGGCCCCTCTGGAAGGACGTGCGGGAGTAGCCGTAGCCGCCGCCGTAACCGCCGCCGTAGCCAAAACCTCCGTAGCCGAGACCCACGCCGTAGCCAACGCCGCCGCCGTAGCGAACGCCGCCGCCGTAGCCGAGACCGCCGCCGTAGCCGAGACCGAACGCCGTAGCCGGCACCGCCATAGCGAAGGCCGCCGTAACCGCCGTAGCCGAAGCCTCCGTAGCCGTAGCCGGCGGGGTAGACGGCGCCGAAACCTCCGTGGCTGACAACGGAGGTTGTTGCGGGAGCCACTACCTGAGTAACGGCAGGGCGGGCAACTACCTGCGTGACTGCCGGTTGGGCGACCACCTGAGTGACCGCTGGCCGGGACAGGTAGGCTCCTCCGTATCCCGCGCCACCGTAGAGCGCCCCGCCGCCGTAGAGCGCCCCTCCGCCGTAAAGCGCCCCTCCGCCGTAGAGCGCCCCTCCGCCGTAGAGCGCCCCGCCCGCCGGCCTTGAGGCTACGACATGGGAACCACCGTAGCCTCCTCCGTACGCGCCGACTCCGTGGGGTCCCGTGGAGTGGACCGACACCACGTGTCCCGAGGAGTGGTCGTAAACGCTGGAGTCGTGATCGCGAGGCACGACGTCAGTGTTGTGCTTTATGAAGGTCGAGTGGTGCGTCGAGCCGTCCGGGTGGTGGATCTGGTGCGAGTAACCCTCGGTATGCGGGTGCAGGCCTCCGGCGTTGACGGCGCACCAGAGGGCCAGGGAGTGCAGAAGCAGCAGCTGGATCTGCCGGAATTTTTGAAAGTTTTTAGAGGGTTCATCTATACAACGGGCTACACTGAGACGGCTGTAAACTCATACTTGAGTTGGCCTTAAAGCAAGCCATTAGATCTGCGCAGAATTTTTGAAAGTTTTAGAGGGTTCATCTATACAACGGGCTACACTGAGACGGCTGTAAACTCATACCTGAGTTGGCCTTAAAGCAAGCCATTAGATCTGCCGGAATTTTTGAAAATTTTCAGAGGATTCATCTATACAACGGGTCTACATTGAGATGGCTGTAATCTTTCTGACGGAAGCTCATACCTGAGTTGATCATATTTCACATATCGTGCCCTAAAGCAAGCAATTAGTTTATAATCTAGTTTAACGGTAGCAGGGGCCATTTAATCGTCGTCCTAGAATCCAGAAAGCGGGTGCTCATAGAAGTAAACTTGCAGCATTCCGCCTTTCGTTTTAGTGTACGTCTGTATAATGTGCTATATTTGTCTGCTTGTCAGCAACATGGCAAGTTAATAGTACCATAAATCCCAGGGACATAGGAGAAAGCTGCGATATTTGTTTTGTGACGCTTGTGGTAGAAAAAAGAATATCACATAAAAGTGACCATGATGAGTTGTAGACAGTCATTCCCGAAGAGAATAAGCTTCCACAAGGTATTATTTGTAGTTCTGGGACGGCTATACTTCATCCCATCAAATGTCTGCAGTAAAACCAAAGGCAAAGGCGCGTGAGCCTAGTTCAGCAGAATGTTTTTGTTTGTACGAGAACTTCTGCATAACTTTCCAAAGCGACGCCCTCGTGCCCATGCCTTTGCTTTTACTACAAATGTTTTTGAGATGAAGTATAGGTTAAGGCGAGCGCAGTCTTGTGCCTTAACTTTCTTTGGCAGGTAAAATGACCAAAGAGCTGGCATCATTTGAACTAAATAGCTGCTCGAACGGTCACGAGCGAAACGAACTTTGAAAAGCTGAGAATTTAGGAAGCGTAGTGGGTACACTCACCCGGTTGAACCCAGCCATTTCTAGTAGAGATCCGAGTGCTTTCGACGCAAAGTTGTGTTTGTGCAAGAGAAAGTCAGCCAAGATCACTTTTATACCAGCCTACAGATGGACGGAGAGGGAAAGCGAAGAGCGAAATGTGTCGGAGGATGCCGGTGAAAAGAGAGGGAACGTCAACACTATCTCTTAATCTGGGATAATCCTCGGTTGGATTAAGTGATCACCGAGAGATGAGCGCCGTGCTGCACGGTGGCTCCTTAGCAGGCTCTTCACGCGTCCCTCCAAGAAACCAGGCTGTCCTGAGGAGGGGCGTACCAGGCCGCCCCCGGCGCCGCAGGGCCACGGAACCCCTCTCGCGACCACAACGACGGTGTCATACACTTTTTGTTTTATCTATTCAATGAATTCCCTTTCGTGTCTTTCGCCGATAAAACGTGGTCTTCCCCATCTCGCAGGGGCGGTTTCCGTACACCGAGGCCCGAAGTTTGCAATCGTCGGAGTCGTTGTGCGCTATTTGTTTAAGTGTTTCCACTCTCCCGAAGGGATCGCCGTCAATGTTCTGAAACAGCCTGCCGTGCTTGGAGGTGGACTCCGTTATCGATGGCGGGAATCCAAGTCTCAAAGAAGGGGTTGTGTGGGACGCCAAAGAATGGCCGAGGCTAAGACCACGCGCGGCAACATAAAGGGAGAGTCGAAGAGCACTGGGTGGTCCTCAGGGGAGAAAGAAGACGGATAAATTCTGTGTTTACGAGGAGGAGCTGACGTCGCAGCGCGAGAGGTGCCTTGAATACGAGAACGGGCTCTTGGCGGACGTCGTGACGGTTCCCGATAGAATCACCCTTGGGATACGTAGCGGTGTTTCTCCGCTTTTTAATGTGGAGTGTGGATAAGGGTTGCGTCGTCCTCGCCTCGGTGGCATTGAGAAACCCGGGCGCTCTGACTGTGTCCAATGCGATATGTCAACTAGACTGGGAGAGTGTGTGCGTTAGTGCGTCTGTCTTGTGTGTGTTTCTGTGTCGCTGTCTGTGCGGCGGGAACAGAGAAAGGGTTGAAAGCTTTCAGGTGTGGCCTTCGTTAGCAAGAAAGAAAAAAGACTTCCTTAGTCTAATATAGATCGCGACCTTGTTGATGATGACTTTTGTTTGCGCGTGAGATTCTCTCTTATCCCCGGGAAGAATCTGTCCCAAAACGCTCACGTGTATGGAAATGTGCACTTAAGCGTCGAAGTCGGTCGCACCGTTGATGCGTCTCTCGGCGCGATAAATAGGGCCGCAAATTTAAGCGTAATTCGCGGCGACTGCCACCTCAGTTGACGGGTTAAGTGTCCAAAAGATAAAAAAGATACAAAAATAAAGCGCGATGTAATTTTAAGCGCTAAGGAAGTACTTTCTGGATGAGAATGACTGTGTGTAAAAACGCGAGACGACAAACAGGAGCTGGCGCTATAGATGAGTTAACACTAAACACTTTTAAGTAAACTAATTATGCAGATGCTAGAAAGCAATAAAAATAAAATTTGCATTAGGAACAATGCAAGCACCCTGAATTGATTCGACCATTGAGATCACCACGTAAGGTTATCTCAATGGCCCAGAAGGCGAAGGAACTATTCTGGAGAAAGTGAGGGTGGGGGGCGGGGGACGACGAAAACAAACACGTGTAGTAAAAACAACGCTAAACTCAACGACCAATTTCATCGGGCGGAGCTCTGTTTCTGTGGTAGCCAGTATTTAAAATGGACTGATTAATGCCCCTCCCTTCCCGTGACGCAGAAAAAAAAGTCACGCATTTACAATGAGCGACAACGTTACGTAATTTCTTCCTGAAGATTTGGGGCGAGAACCTCTCCTACAGTTTTTATCTTGAAACAAACTGTGCAATAGTTTGTATAGTTAAATATAGGGGCTCAGGTGCAAAACATTTGAAAAGCGCATTTTCTACGACCCAGTGAAAAAAAAATAAGAAAAGAGCATTACTTGACTTTAATCACTGACAGCTTAAGAAACGTGGGGCGTAGCTTATTTTGGCCACGCTTGTTTCTTACGCGTGAATCGTTCACGGGTATCGGCTATGACGCGATCTCATTGACCGGGGAGCGATAATGATGGGCTTGGAACTTAAACTGAAGGTGTTTAATAGGTAGTCTTTACAGAGATTCAAATAAACAAAATGTGTAGGTAGATATAGCAGTTTATTCTTGGTACATAGCATATTGGAAATGCAGATCGAAGATGTTTACTATAAACGTTCCAGATGAAGGTACATTGTAGCTTGCTATAGACTGAGAAACGACGTCGCTTCTCGTTGGCGTCGAGGACGGGATGACACTATTGAATGACCATTTGGTTCTTAGTGACTGGATGATCCGCCTAAAAAGAAGAAAAAATACATGTGACATATATATCTCATGAAGGACACTTCTGATTCAAGAAATGTGCCCCACGACCAGCACTTGATTAACTGCGATTACTTCGAGTCAGCTGCGGATACCTGTGATGCCAATTTCTCAATTAGAAATGCTATAATCCCTAACAAGAATCGGCAGCATCTTGAAATAAAGAAATAAATGCAACTTCGCTGACGTAAATTAACGAGCACAAGTCGCGAAGTAAAGGACTTTTCCGAAACAGGTCACACGACGCGTCTCCTTGGTAATCCGCAGGAACACATGACTTGGTATATAAAGAAGAAGCAGCGCTAGCTATCTTGGCTTCAGTGTTACAATAGAAATTGGCAACCGTGGATGCTATAACCTTCGATAACGATCAGTCTACATTTGCATTGGAAGGTACCACTGTCTTAAAAACGATCTAATAAAGAATCAATATTTTCATGCAATAAAGAGCCGCAACTAAGATGTCGTTTTCTAATTGATATGAACAATTACATTAACGTTTAACCGATTTTTTTTTGTTTTGCCACGGAATTAAAAAAAAGTTTGTCGGCTTAAAGCGAAAATTATAAAACCAAAACAAAGTGCAGAACGTGTGGGTGGCGGTAAGCGTTCTGAGTAAAAATAAAGGAATGAATGCAAGTATCAGCACCATTTGCCTTATTTGTTTATTTTTGTGATATCGTTATGAGGAACAAAAATACAGGCAATGTGCAGACGAGCTGGTGAAAGTTTGCCGTGGTGAATTAAACCCGGGACCGATACCTCCTCCCGCCCGAGTCTCGGGTTAAACTCATCGTGGAATCCTTACGAGTTCTACCTAGACGAACTGGTGAAGTTCGTTCGTAGATGTCAACGTTACTAGAACCACTCAGTTGGGAAACTGCCATAGAGACTGCTCTGAAAAAGTGGCACCGATCCGTCCACGAGAACCGAGCTAATGGCGATCACAACGCCGCCAATTCTCCCGCAGCGGCCAGTCGAGGAACTGCACGTGACTTCCATTTTCATTGTAATCGGCCATTTTGGGGCCAGAACAGATACTGTGGAAAGGGCTTCGAGGTACCGCCCCCGTCTCCCAAGCGGACGCGCCGCGGATTACTACTAGGTTAATATGCACCTAGCTCGGGACGCGCTACCTGAAATCACCGCTGAGGCACGGTTGTATAAAAACAACATTAATTGTACTGCAAAACTTGCAAACTAAAGATTTTAGAAAACAACACGCGCCCCCCGTTTTGTACTAATCTCCAATAAACGTTACTACAAAAGAGTTTTTTTCGTTGGTTTTTACGCAAAAAATGCTTTCTAAAAGCTCAAGGCGACTACAGTTAAGACAAATGATACAGAGTGGCGCTGTTGTCGCATTTAGCTCGGTCTCGGTGGATGCCAGCGGCCCAGGTTTCAACGGTGAGTTTCCCAACTGAGAGTTCTATACTTCGTTTCAGCTTGGGTCCAGACGCAGCCGATGCTTCAGGCACGAGCGTGTGGCCCTGAACAGTGCCTGTACTGCACGAGCGCGCGTGCTTGGCAGGGACGCTGGAAGCCCGGAGCCTGCGCTTGCAGCATCGGCTGCGTCTGGACCCAAGCTGAAACGAAGTATAGTAACGTTGGTAGATGTCTATACTCTGTTTCACCTTATGGCGTACCGCAAGAAAGGCTACAAGCGCGAGCTCCTTGCTCTGGGGCACATCTCAGCGGCACGAGCTCTCGTGACTGAAGAGCGGCTGCCAACGCTATGCGCTCGCGCTTCTAGCCTTCGCTGCGGTACAACATAAGGTGAAACGAAGTATAGGATTGTTTTCCCTATACTCTGCTTCATACTTAGCGTGCAACGCTGTCAAAGCTACTGGCGCGAGCGTGGGGCTTGATCTCGTTGATCATTTGCACGCGTTCTCGCGCAAACAAAACCACAGATGAAGCCACGCGCTCGCGCCAGTAGCTTTGGCAGCGTTGCACGCTAAGTATGAAACAGAGCATAGGGTGCCTTCATGTGCGCTTTGCTTGGGGTGGAGTCATCCGGCCATTTTGTCCCACACTTTTATTTTCCTTTTTTGTTCAGAAGCGCGTGAAAGAGCGTGTCCCTGCACGCGTCTGTGGCGCTGACTGTGCTATGGCGACATTTTGTTTTCGTCGATTTCTTTGTATTTTCCCCGTGAGCGCGTGCTGTCGGCATCGGGTACTACAAAGGGTGGCATCACCCTAAACAGAAGGACATTGAGGCACCCAGTTTTCCCCGGCGTGCTTCGCAGTCCTCGTCTTGAAGGGGGCGAGTTACCCGACACACTTCGTAATCGCTTCCTATACCCCTTGTATCACAAATGGTTGAAAACAGGTTTCGAAAAGTAACTTTCGGAAAGTATACTGTAACGCAAGTTCTCCCTCGCAACCTTGTTTCCGACCGCACGAAATTGCTCGGGTCGCCGCCCAGGCTGCGTCGAGGATAGATAGCGCGTCCCAGCAACAATAACCCGAGGGACAGTCAGGTACGTCCGCGCGCAGATAAGACGAGGTCAATTGGAGACTGATACGTTGGCTCGCATCTCGAATGCAAATGACAAAACGCAGAAAGAAGTGAAAAAAATCGAGTCACGGGGGAGAGCAAGAAGGTCGGGGAGGGAGGAGGTCGAAGAAAGAAAATAACCTCAAAACAAAACAAACATTTTTTTTAATGGCAGAGTTGCGTTTACTGTTACAGTTGAGTCTTTATAAAGCGGCTGGCACCACTGCCTAATACATCATACAAAGATCTTCTGCAGACGTGGTCGAGTATATATATATATATATATATATATATATATCATATATCATATATATATAATTATATATATTAACTATATATATATATATCTTTCATCCCTCTCCCGCAGCTCAGGGACCCTGACAATTACTCAGATTAACTTTTCTCTCTTTTTATTTTGTTATATTCCTTCCTTCTACACTCCACAACCTTCCACAACTTTGCACAACTTTCTCAGTCAGTCTCACGTAGGCTTTTTTAAATGTTTTTTTTTCTTAATTTGTTATTCAGCCTACATTCAAATCATTTCTCGCTTTTGACTCAGTGAAGGTCAAACCTACGGGAAAGAGGTCTTAGCAGCTCGAAGTTCACCGAACCGGAAGAGAATTTCAATCTTGCAAAATTACACGGTGAAGACTCAACCTTCGAGCCCATTCTTTGGGATAGCTCTCACCACGGGAGAGCCCGAACCACACAAGAAGCTCCTCGATAAAACACTTACGTTCGTAGGGCGTTCGCTTGGTTGCGCAAGTTTATTTCAGCCTGTACGCGGTATGGTGGAGACATATTATGACGCATCATTGAATGATCCTAAAGCAGTTAGAAAACATTATAAAAACGCGATAGGTAACGAAACGTAAAATATCAGTCTAAGTTAGTCATTCATTGCGGAAGTTTTGGAGGAAGTGACGATGAATAATACGCAAGGGAAAGACGAGGGAACAAAAATAACCGCTGACATTATGCTAAAGAAGCTGTGTCGGAAAGAAACGTTTGTATGAACGAATGATCTGAGTGCACTGAAACGCAAGCATCGATATTTTTATCACCGACATAACAAAATAAACTTTCCAGCGATATGAGATATCTGTCCCGACACCGCATATTCGCCACCAAGTTATTTGGCTGTCAATTAGTGATTTACAGATTCAAATAAAGCTGACTAAGGGTTTAACCTGTGTCAGTGAGGAGTATAGTTAATGCTTGCCTCTCTAGTCGAACGACCCTTCACAGGGATGAGGAGGGGGAGGAGAAGTGTGAAAAATCACGTTCCTTAGAAGTAGCTGCAAAAACGACTGCCTGACCTGCGGCGGTTATATTCACCGGATTCCTCGTCCGGTCCTCATTTGCCAATGTAGGCGGCGGCCACGGGGTGCGTCTGTGCCAGGGACGAGTAGGAGTAGGAGAAAGCCGGTGCCGCCACCACGGGCGCCGGAGCGGCAGCGTACACGGGGGCCGGGTGGGCCACCAGTGGTGCCGGGTGGGCCGCGACCAGCGGTGCCGGAGCGGGATGGTACAGGGGTGCCGGGGCGGCGAGCAGCGGCGCGTGGGGTGCGTACACTGGAGCAGCGGCGTAGTACGGCGCCGGCAGCACTGCGGCTTGGACGAACGTCGCCAGGGCCAGGAGTGTCACGAGGGTGGCGTGCTGCGCAAGAGTTTTGGTTTGTGGTTGCGGCAAGAAACACTAGGGGTATCAGTGTATGAAGGTTTTAACGCATTGCAGCTCGGAGCACGGGGGCGAAAGCTCGCACTGCGTAACCCAGCGAGCCCGGGTTTGATCATCACCCCTGCCGTTTTGACCTGGATGAGCATCGTACCCGTGTGCGGTGGTGTATCACTGCTGCGCGATGAACGTTATTGAAGAAAGACCACAGGATACGGAACGGGCTGAGACATGAGGCGCCCATCAACCTCCCGCTGTCTAATCAAACACACGAGACACTGGTGGATGTGACAATGCACTGACGAGCAGTATAAGCCTCGCCTTACAAAGGATGTTCGAGCAGCACAAGAAAAGCCTTCTATCAAAGGGTGACACTCGATCGTTTCTCTGTGAAAGAGGTTCACATCAGTATGGAATCCAGGCATTGAGTTTCATACTAATAAGCTAGAGGCAGAACAAAATCGCAGTGCATGTTTTATTTTCTCTAACTGTACTTTCGTTTATCAAGCACATCATCAATGAAAACTAACCTAAATCTTTTTCACCTTGTTTTACGTAAACTACGTAAAAAAGTGTCACGAATAGTCCTATTTCACAAAATTTTCCGTTATAATCAGTCACCAGAATGTGAGGCTCTTTCTAAGTCGTCATACTTCTCTCGTATACAGATCCCCGCAACGAAGTATATGTCCCTCATTTTTGTACTAACATGTTTTTTGTTTGTTCATTTATTCATACCAAAGATTACCGCTGAATGTAACCACCTGCCCACCCACCCCAATCGCCACAATCACCGTCGCCTCAGTTTTCAAACTCGCCAGTGAAGATTATTTGTTTTTCCTTATAACCTACATTTGTTGTTCCTTCGTTTGTTGTTTGTATTCTTGCCCATATCATGCATTTTTTGTCTACATTCCACTACTTTCTATAGCTCCCTTTGGACCTTGAAGGTAATAAAATATATAAATAAAAAAATAAACGTGAATTCTGCCAAGGAACCACAGAATGACAGGCAATGTTTCGCTAAGAGATTATATGGTCGGCAACAAGCTAAGAACTTAGAGGAAGCTCTGCCTACAGCATGCGCTCGTTACGTACTGCAGTTAACTGCAGTGCTTTGGCGGCGCGCGCGACGAAGTATCATGAGAGGCAGAAATCGAGCGCTCGAAGCAGAGCACCTACTGTGTCCTTGACCTGTTGCCGGCAATTGACTTTTTCTCGACCTGGCACCTCATTTCTTTTAATCAATTGCTATCCGACCTACGAGGTTACACTTGTCTCATTCAGCGCAAGCTAATAGTGTTATACCCCAGTTACACTAGCGAAGCGCTCTTAACTGTCATTAAGCCAACGATCGTTGACATGTCCCAACTGTCATTGAGCTCAACTAAGTTGACCGGTGCTACACGCAGCTGAAACCGAAACAAAACCAAAACTTGTTTTTTAGATGCGGAGCATCTCTTGCTCAGGTCTATGTCCCGCGGCCTTGTAGTCCGCACCCACACTACGCACGCGCAACTCTCCTCCTTCCCTCTCTCCAACAGCTGCGCGTTACTCTCTCCGCTCTCTCTCAACCAGCTGCGTGCACTGCGCGTGCGTTCGCTTCTACTCACACCGCGCGCGCACGCGCAACTCTCTCCTCTAATCTCCTCTCCTTCAAGTGTGAAAAAAAAATAAACGGCGAGCGGCGAGCGTTACAAGTTTCTCTGCCGCGAGCCGCGACGAAGGCTCGCGTAGGGAGTAACACTAGGGCAGTCGGTGGCGCCATCTCTCGACGTCAGCACGCAACTGACTCTTTCCTCGGAACCAACACGATGCTCAGCATCACCCCATGGTTCCCCTCAGGAAGATGGTGTAATTTTTTAAGAGAGCAATGCAAATGAATTATATGGACACTTTTCCTTCATTATAAACATAATATATATATATATATATATATATATATATATATATATATATATATATATATATATATATATATATATATATAGAGTAAAGAAACGACAATTAGAACTTTTCACACGAATTTAAGCAAGAGATACACAACGAAAGTTTTGTAGGCACCGACATTACAATGGCCACCCTCGCCGTGCTTTGGCTTCCGCGACGTGCCGTGATCGTTCTAGCGGCTGCTCTGGCCCCGAATCATACCATCTCTTCCGACAATATTTGTTGCTACGGTATACTTTAAAGATACCTCCCCACAGATACTGCAATAGTGAGTGCTTCGCTGGCGCTGGCCATTGGCGGTGATGCGGGGGACGCCGCTACCTTTAGCTGTATTGGGGCAAACCCCTATCTGTTATACTCCGTTTCACCTCATGTTGTACGGCAGCGAAGGCTACAGGCGGGAGCTCATAGTGTTGACAGTTGCCCTTAAAGGAGCTGTGCAACGATATTCAATTGGAATGTTTTTGACTTTACACGAGCTTACTGGCACATCGTGGGACTCGAGGATATTCGCACGCAACGCCACTGGCCAAGAAACTCCTTTATTGCGGTGTAATTTCAAGGACAAAAGCGATCATTTTCATTCAATCCCTCCTTTGCAAAATTTGATGACGTAACGTGGGAATCGCAGTACACTCCAATGACGATATTTGAATGCGGTTCATAGATTGGACACGAGCATTGCGTGGGCACTCGATTTGGGCTCGTAATAATTACTAGCTCGAGAAGCATTCGGGTAGTGGCCCGTGTCCAATCGCTGCAACGACGACAATAGCCGAGCCATAACAATGTCTGGAACTCAGCGCGTGTCCTGTGCTTTGCCAACACCAGCGCGTGGCTATGACCAACATTGGCGGCATATAATCGATTCCAGGTCACGTGGCCGCTTTTTCTGGCTGCGAGTTGAGGGGGTGAACGCTGCTCGTTTTTCTTTAATTTTTTTCTGGGACTTCTATTGCGTGGGGTGAAAAACGAACGCGTGTTTCATAGGTCATTAACGTCAGGGATCCGTTCTAAGCGGTATTTGCCCAAAGTAAAAAATTGTTGCATCGCCCCTTTAATGCACGAGAGCTTGTGCCGCCGAGAGGTGCCCTTTTGGGGAGGAGATCAAACAGACACGCCTCAAGCGGTGCGCTTCAGCTGTGGAACAACAAATCGTATTTTCTTGCTTGTTTTTAATTCGAGAAATCGAAGATGACGATTCGAAGGCCGCTCCTGGTGCGACTGAAGCACTGGTCAGTGCGAAGCGCTCCCGCCCAGGCCGTGGTCGGCGAAGTTCCACTTCTTTGTTATGCTGTGTTAGTAAACACCGGACTGTGGGGACAACAAGCTCGATAAAGCGCCCTTTATAGTTCAATCTCCTGCCCAATACTCCGTTCACCTTTAACCTGAGACTAGACACTCCGCCTTCAGCGCGAGCTCGCTGGCTTCCGCAGTGCTTTGGTTGGGCGTGGCTCAGTGTTCATACTCGTGTTAGCAAGGGCACAAAGTTCGCGCTGAAGGCGGAGCTCCTAGTTTGAGCTGTGAACGGAATATAGTGAATGGAGCTCGCGCTTGTAACCCTTCCTGCGGCACATCATAAGGTGAAATAGGTATAACTGAGCTAGGCCAGCTCAGTTGAACTCAATGATCGTTCGCGGCTCAATGACAGTTGGTGCCGCCGTGTATATCCGGCCGATCTGAGTCAACTGTCGTTGGATTAATGACAGTTAAGAGCGCTAGTGTAACTGGGGTATTAGAATAATATCGATGGGCATTTGAAATTTCCGGGTAACTTTGTTTAAAAATCCAGCTTTTTCTTTTCTTTGTGGGGTGTTTTAACGGAAAAGAGGAACATCAGTCGGTGGCAGCAAAAGGTTGTGACGGCGTTCAAACGCGTCCACGCCACAATAAAAATATGACCCTTTGCATATATTATATTTTATTGTTTTTGATTGACAAGAAAAATCGGTCGAACATCTAAAACTTGATCGATCCAACCTTCATTGGCAAAATCTAAATTTCTGAATAGACGCGGAAATCCGCGCAGAAATATCAACAGAAAAACTTTGGGTCTAAATGTCAAGTAAAAAAGTCTCAGTTTTTCCAGACATTGTGGTTTCCAGTGCCAATAAAGATAATGAAGTAAAAATGGCGCAATAGATAAACATCTGTTTACGTTCAAGGCCTGACTAACAATCTCCGCTTAAAAAAACCACAGAATATAAGAAGAACATTAAGGATACGCCACCTTTTAAAAATCAACACAGAGCCGTAAAACGTAACACATTTACGCTTAGCTTTCAGTAAGGCACTCCGTTGCTTAGAAACCACGCAGCTTCGGAAAAAAAAACACGGGGGAGACTACTGAACACCGCGAGGATTCAGGTTTGGGTGTCGGAGGCATACGCGTAACCTTGATTCCCGGGAAAGTCGAAAAGATTCGGTATTAACACAAACATTTATGGGGCACCAAAAGCTGGTCCACTCGCGCTATCTGATCGCGACTTCCTGAAACGGTGCCGAAGGTCGACGTCGTACTGCGCGCTGTAGGAGAGCTCGCGAGCATCGAGCGAATCGTACACCCGTATCTGTGGCGGACGTCCATTAAAGGCGACACCGGCCGGGACGTGTCGAGCTTCCACCGAGTTCACTTCATCCGCCAATCTCTACGGATTCGCGCCGCGGAGAGTATACGAGGGCCATGAAGCGACGCGCGAAAGCGAGAGGCATTACGTAACTCTATAATGTGGAATTTTCTCGGTGGATTTGCGGCGATCCAAAAGTGCTCCTGCTCACGATTTTAACTGCGGTAGATGCTAGTGCGCGCTTGTGAACGCCGAACATACCGACAATAAAGCGCTCCATAAAGCGCTTAAAATCGACTGGCTGAGGGCACCAATAAACCTTTCTTTTTGTGCAAGACTAACCAAACATTAAAAAGAATACTGGGAACGTAGGTACACGTGCTGGATGCGTTAGTATTACGTGTATGAAAGATTCGAAGTAAGTAGATATCCAGAATAGGGCGTTAATAGATGCACTTGCACAATGTGATTTTTTGGGGGCTTTTGCTTTAGAATAGTTATTGTTGCAGCAGATTACAGCACGTCCAGCGAGTGTAACTACAGGTGTTTTTGAACGCTATTCCCATGCAATTTTTGTTTTATATAAAAATCAATTAACGGAATCCATCGAAACTTTTCACAAACGTGAATTTAGGTAGTGCATTCATCATACTCAAATTTTATGAGCGTAGGTTTCATGAAAGCTTTTAGCCGGTAAGCGGACTGAATAAAATTCGCTACTCTGGGATCATCCAGCAACTCTATTGGCCACGTGAGATATCAAAAGTGTCGCTGTGGTTGGCCCACCACAATTGGCCGAATGCTGACTATGACGTCAGCAAAGGATGTCTCATCGACGGAAATAAGAGGAATGTAAGAACTTCAATTTTGACGGTGTTGGCAGTGTTGATTTGAGGCCGCTATGATTTCAGGCTTACAGACTGCTCATTACAAACACCATCGAGCTCGTTGTTCACGAGGTAATGACGTCACGAAAGGTAACCAAACGAGGGCGCCACCGAAACATCTCGCCGCTAATAGCTGCACCCATGCACATCTAGTCTGGCTACACCACCGCTGCCGCAATGTACTGAGGGAACTTCAGTCTGAGCGCACGTGCGACAACCTCACCTGAGCTGGGCGCGTGCAGAGCAAGACACGGCGCGAACCGTCTCGTACACTGCCGTCTGCCTCCTGTGCAGTAAAGTTACGACGGCGCCTCCAAGAGGGCCCTGGCCGGTTCCATATTCACTGTTCGTGCGTATGGCGCGTGATTTGCTCACTTTCCGAAGTGACGAACATGAGCGTGCTGGGTTGAATGGATCGCACGCTGGGCTTGGGACTCGTAAATATTGGAAGTGTATGTACTTCGTCTCACCCTAGCATGGACTAACCGCGAAGGCTGTGCTACGCGCGAGCGGCCAGCCTTGACCGTTTTGACTAGAGCACTTGCTGCACGAGCGCTCGTGCAGCCGCCGCGAGCTTCATTCAAAGCGACTAGCTTGCGTTTTTAACACGCGCGACTAGCAATAGTCCATACTAAGGTGAGATGAAGTATAGGGAGTATTCACTGGCGGCCATATCTGTGTGCGTGACTGCTGAGCGCGTGCTGACGCCGAGCTTCCACAGTTCTTTCGCCGCGTGCATTCCGCACCATCAAGATTGCCGATCTTAGCAGCCTAGGAATGGGAGCTCGCTCTGAGCATGCGCTCTAAAGAGCGCCCACAAATATGGCGTCCTGTGAATACTCCCTATAGACCTATCGCTAAATTACGGAAGCATCAAGGAGAATGCGTGGAATGTAGTCTACCCGTCGCACGCGCTCGCCCTCTCCGTATAAAAGATTCGAAGTAAATAACCAAAACAAGTCGTTGACGACCTCGCGTGCAAGGGGCCATGTTTCAGGCTTTTGCTTTAGAACAGTTACTGTTGCAGACGCCAGCACGTGCGGAACATAGACCTACCTTCCCAGCGTTCTCCTCGATGCTTTGATGGTTTAGCGATAGTTCTATGATACTTCGTTTCAGCTTCGGTCCAGACGCAGCCGATGCTACGAGCGCGAGCGTGTGGCCTTGAACAGTGCTTGCATGCACGAGCGCGCGTGCTTGGCTGGGACGCTGAAAGCCTGGAGCCGCGCTTGCAGCATCGCCTGCGTCTGACCCAAGCTGAAACGAAGTATAGGTATTTTTCTGAGATCCGCTGCGTGCTCGCGCACTGTCTCGCGAACCCGACGGGTTCGCCCCGCTTTTCCTCACAGAACTGGTCACGTGACCTGAAAATCCCTCTTGTCCCCTCGTTGCTCCGCATCGCAGTTGTTGTCAAATCTCTTTCCGTGAGACGCAGAAGAAAGCTTATGCCTCTGTCACTCTGTACCTCTATAACGTACCATGTCGCTCGCGAGATTTCTCGTATCATCACGAAAATGTATAGCACGAAATATCGCGATGATTCCCATACAAATAGCCAAAATGTCCGTTGCTTCCTAATTGCCTCCGGTGAGTTTCGTGCATGAGCTGAACTCTCGAAAAAACGTTCATCGAATTACATGTGGGTACTCACGATCTTCATGGCGAATGCGAAAGGTGCCGCTCGATCTCTGCGTACTACGCGATTTCGGTGGGATTCCAAGCAGTGACCCATGCGCGCGCTCGAACATTATTTATACCGCCTTAGAGATGAGGTAAATTTTTCTAGAGTCAGCTAGCCCCTTCCCCTTGTAGTGAACTCCCATGTCAACATGTAGGTCGCCCCAGACATTTCCCCGTTAACATGAATTGAGCATGCGGGCGCGACGGCGCTTTCGATGACGCCCCAAAGCCTGACGCAAGGAAACAAAACACACACCGCCGCATAAACAAAACTTATTAAAAAAAAGAAGTTCTAGGGTGAGAAGTTTGCGTCGCTACGTTTTCACATTCAGTCGGTCTTCTTACACGGACAACTTTCTGTTTCCTTTTAGAGCGTTCGCTGTGGCAGAAAATGAAATTCCGCGGAGGAGAAGACCTCTCTGGAACGGGAGTCGCTTTACGATTCCGGAAGCAGGAAGGCAGGTTGTCGAAGCAGCAAAAAGGCCCGCAGCATGCAACACCCCTACACGAAAACCTGTTTGATGCGACATCGACCCCGTGGGATCATGTGACAAAAAAAAAAAGAAGAAAAAAAGAAAAGAAAAGTAAAGCAATGGCGAGAGTTCCCGCAAAGAGCAGCTCAATGGCTCACGGAGTTCAGCCACTTATGATAAACGAAGTTGGTCTCTAAATTGTTACCTACACCCACAAAAACAAAAACTTTTTCTCGAAAAAAAAATCTTGCTTTATGTTGAGCGGTATATGTGTTTGTATATTGTGTTGCCCCCTCACAACAAGTTTTCTTCTTCTGCAATCGAGCCTTCAAAGAAACAGCAGTCCGGATCGATTTTACTTCACTTCCGCCAAGATAACCTTCTCATCGCAACGGTAAACCTTATGAAAGGCAAATATCCCGGGAGCCTATCGCATCCAATAAAGATACCGCGGCTGGAAGCTTCAAGATGGCAGACGTGTGATCTTGAATAACATCGTATGGCTGTGGTACGCGTCAAGGACTCGGAGGCCAGTTTCCGTTACGTATTCTTACGACGTCAACGGTGACCGGTGAGCGGAAAGTTGGCTCCGTTTGGCAAGTACCTCCGTGTTGAGAGCAAGCGCCTAGGGAATGCCATCGACAGGCATCTTCACCCCGTTCCATCCTATAGACAGCTGCCAAAGCGAAAGCATGGCGACCAGAAAAAAAAAGACCCTCCAGAGTTCCGATTCTTTGGCCAACCGATTCGAAAAGACTCTTCGGTGTTATACATTTTTACTAGGAATACGTAAAACAAGGGGCTTTGTCAACTTGCGACTTAGCGATAAGGGGCTGCCAAGCCGGCAACATAAAAAAACTTAGGGATGGCCCCGAAGGCATTTTTTCTTCATTTTTATTTGTGTAGATGATTTATAATAATAAGAATAAGTATAACAATGCTTTATTTGCATCATGCCCCACAACAACCAATAAGTCGTAGTATGCTGGCACATAAAATGGCAGTTTAAATAATTAACACAATATATGCCATTTGCAAAGGACATGCGAATCCAGAATTAAAAATATAGAGATTCAGCTCTTTTCTGAACACTAGCATACCTGACAAAAATAGTCAGTATGAGAGGACAGTTCATTAACACAAATCTGCATCCTAACCAACGGTGAAACCTTTGATTCAATGTAGAGGTAAAATACACACTGTCCTCTAGCAACACGAGCCTGTAACGTGGAATTTTAACGATGATACCAATTTACAATCTATATACTGCCGTATGTAAAAAGAGAGCGTCACGACCTATCCTTCTATTCAACCTATTGGGTGTTTGCTGCCATTTGCAAAGTATAGGTGCCAGATACCTTTTGCAAGCTAATGTGCTGGATGTTCTGTCGTGATGATTGAAGTTATGTATCAGCTAATTGTGCAGTCGGTTTTCGTCGTATAAAATGCAATTTTTGCTTTCTGTTGTACAGTCGATATTTTACCTTTATTCATCTTATAAAGTGTGACTTTTGTTTTGGGGGTTTTATACTCGTACTTACGAATGCGTGCATTTTTTTGTACTCTGTGTATCTAACCTGCCTCCACCCAACCCCTCCCCCCCCCTCATGTAATGCCGAAAGGCCTTTGAGGTATTGTGAATAAATAAATAAATAAATAAATAAATAAATAAATAAATAAATAAATAAATAAATAAATAAATAAATAAATAAGTTCTGCAACAATAGTTCTTTAGGAATGTGCTTGTAGTCGTAAAAACATCTCCTCCCAAAGTACCTATTATATAGAATAGGAGTAAATTGTTTTAGCACTCTTTCAGTTTGAGCCGCAACAGCTGCAGTCAGCGAGTTCCAGGCAGCCCTACAGAATTCGAGTCGAACCCTAACCAAGGAGCAACATATGCGCACGACGCACCGATGATTTGAAAAGTTCCTCGTAAGGCGTGCTATCATTCCCATCACCATAAGGAGAGTGGCAACAATTTAGCTAACATGATGTATAAAAGAAAGGCTGCTGTCAAGATACACTCCAAGGTCACGGACTTGAATGACACGCTAGATAGTAGAATTGCCAAGTAGGTACGTATAAGAAGTAAATGCCGATTTTCTACGCTGGGTAAGTAGTTTTGTCTATCAGGGCTGACAAGAAAAAAATTACCAGCACACCAGTTTAAAACAAATGACATATCATTCTGCAAAAAAAAAAGAGCACAGCCTTCTTTCGATTGAGTTTTCATGTAGATCTTGATATCGTCAGCGAAACAAAAACAACTGTGCGTTCTTTACGCACAATGTAATATCGCTAATAAATTCAAAAAAAAAAAGGAGAAGTGATCAAAGTTTGATTTCTGCGGAACACCAGAACTCGGCGCGAAAA
Source organism: Ixodes ricinus (assembly GCA_037355805.1). NCBI lineage: Eukaryota > Metazoa > Arthropoda > Arachnida > Ixodida > Ixodidae > Ixodes > Ixodes ricinus. Next base: position 112,784 of record JAZHYW010054637.1, read on the forward strand.
CATCTGACCAACAACTCAAAACACGTATACGGTTTTGCACGTTCAGAAGGATAGCTATTAAACCAATCTAAAAGAGCCGAAGAGGTACCATATAATAAGAGCATACTCAGTTGCAATTTATGGTTTACCTTGTCAGAAGATTTGGACAAATCAAAATAAACAATATCAACTTGTCCTCACGTAACAACTATTGGTACTGCGTAATCCAGTAAAGAACACAGATCCGTACTGAACAGTGGCTAGTTTACGACTAAATTAAAAGGAAAGCCAGACATGTATAGCTATCTCAAAAACGTTTGAACAAGCGCATAACAAAGACATAGGACGATAGTTCTCAACCGCACACGCGTCACCGAATTAGTGTACAAGTACCACTACTGACCTTTTCCACAGAGATGGGTTGGTTGGTTGGAAAACATCTTTATTGTGCCTGAAGTACTAGACTGCACTAGTAGATGCGGCTTCACGTCACCCTTGCGTTGTCTTGAGACGGTTCTGCACAAACCTGCCTCTTGAGCAGCGCTTGGATCTTCTGGACAGCCTGAATTTGCTGATCGTAATCTTCGGCCTGGATGGCCGTCTTGATCTCCGGTGGGAGACATTTCTCTTGCGAGGCCTCCGTCGGTCTTCTTGTACAGTCCCAGGCTATGTGGTAGAGCGTCGCCCTGGCCGAAACCCCCAGTTCTGTATGAAAGGTTAAAAACATGCCCTTACACAAGAGGAAATATTTCAGCGCAGCCCTTAACAGTTAAACTACGTATATATCAGCCCCTACAGACATCTTTGGCTTTAATTTTTCTATTGCCTTCAAAATTACTTCTTTGTCAACTTGACCGACAGTCAACGTGCGTTATATTCAGGATTACTCATAGAGAGCGCGTTTGTGCAAACATCCGTAGAAGAGCACACACTAAAATAGTTTCGAAAAATATTGGCTACTTTCTCAGGCGAAGTTACATATTCATTAACTTGACGTAGGGGTGTCACACTGTCGTGACGTCATATTTTGACGTCACGACCAACGTGCTTCTAAACGATTCTAATCCAATGACGAATCTTCTACTAAGACAAACATGTTCGATTCTTTGGGTAAAGAGAATGATAAAAGCAGTTATCTCATGCTCAACTGACTTATTTCTACATGCGAAAGCAAACGAAAAGGACCCTCTGAAGACGTCGTTTTGATCTCTGGACTAACCCGATCACAGCAATGTTTTTCAGTCATGTAGATCTTCTATGAACAAGCGCTTTGTTCACTAACAATGTAACACGAACGTGAACGCAGACGCCAAAGTTGGTTTAACGTTTTATTCCAACAGAGACACGAAGACGACCCACCGCAAACACTACAAGGGGGCCCTTTTCGAAGCCACCGCTGACAATCAAATGCAAAGCTGCAGATACGTGACTAATACGAACAGGAAAAAGTCACGCGCCTGCACAGTCTAACAACGACACGTCATAATGACTCAACATTGACACGGATCCGGCACTTGCCATCCCGCGACTGCTGTGTGTACCCTGGCGGCGACTGTATGGTGGCTACCTCGGGGTTCCCTCACTCCTTCCACTCAGTAGCGTGTGCACGGGGCCTCGGCTTTCCATGGGGGTGGAGACTTCCGTGGGATGAGCTTGTTATCAACGTGGTACCGGTCCATCTTGGCACTTGGGCTTCTGTAGTGAACCGAAACAGCAGTTGGCTCCCCGCGTCAGCCATAGGCACGCGTGGTCCTGGAGAGATTCCAGTCGTCGAAAACAGTTGTGATCTCTCCCCTGTGTAGGCTGCCCAGAAATGCGGCCCTGGAGATCAATAAGATGACTCAACACGGCATACTTTATTTTGATCACGTTTAGAAGCCTCCTGGGAGCTTTGCCATTTCAGTGTCCCTGACAGCCATGACGGTGATGGCACGTTTGGTCCTCATCAAGATCTCCACCACCTCGCGACGAAGTCACTCCGGCCGTACTGTATACAACCATATTCTTTCTGCGGGTCCAGGAGAACTCGTCGGAAGCCCGGTCGTCACAGCCCAATTCTGGTATTATAGGAGAACCCGTCCTGTAGGCTAACTCCTCACAGGGCATCTCGTGCGAGGAATTCTTGCTGTGCCGAAATTCTCGTCACACGGAACACTCGCGTTAGTACTTTATTTTTTATGCAACGTGACAAGTGACTTCGGTTTTGTGTGTTTTATTATTGTCCTACAAATGCGTCCGCTATTGTATTCCTCGTTACATTGCCCCCCCCCCCCCCCGTTTATGTAATGACCTAGCCGGGCCAATAAGGTGGAAATAAATAAAAATGAAAAAAGGATTAAAGGATGGTTTACACAGCACCGTCTTCTTACGTTTTTTAACTTTACCTAGTTACCGAAATATTTGTGACTCAAATGTCACGTGCCAGGCTATCTCCTTGAACTGCTAGCCACGCTTATTATAAAGCAAAGATGTCCCGCTGACTTTTATGTAAGCTCTCGCAACGTAACGTAACGTAAAGAACGGGGCTGTGTGAACCAGCCTTTAGTCAATATCCGAAACAGTGAGATACACAATTTGACTTGCAAGCAAAATATTTATCATGACATACATTCCTGGAAACCTTTCATGGAATTGAAATAAAGCAGCGAATAAATATATATGCTCGTGATCATATATTAATTTAATTACTGCGACACAGAAACCATAGGGTAGGCGCGGAGCTTAGACAAAGAACTCTTGTTGCATGAGCCCTCGAGCGACAAGCGTCTTTTAAGCTGCTCGCTCGCGCCTTTCACTTTCATAACACGCGGAACAACGTGTGTGTCCGTGTGTGTGTGTGTGCTGTGTGCCTTTTTGTTTTTAAATTTATTTGAGCATACTATCAGTCCATTACGGGACCAAGATAGGGGTGGGATACAAGGATTCACTCCAATGGTTATAACAGCCCAACAATCACAGTCTGCGCTGTCCTGCACCGATACGAGCACAATAGAAACAGTAGTACAATAAAAGTAACAATAGTAACACAATAGTAACACAACAAACAGCCTGAGGCGCCACCGAGCGTTAAGAAATAAGAGATGCGAACTCCAACCGACGTGTGCACGAATAACACTTTCTGGCACCTGGTTCCAATCCCGTGCTGTCTGCAAGAAAAACTAGTATCTAAAACATTCCGTCATTAAAACCGTCTTTCTTTTGCATGCCTTCCATGCTTATTCCTGGTTACTCGTGACGTGTCTTCATCTACGTATATACTGATGCTTGTTAGCAAGGACCATGATTATTGATAATACTGTAAAATAAACTTTAACATTTTTTTTTTCTGCTTCGGATTTGGAGCAACGGTAAACTGGCTCTGTGGCTCTGTCGTAGAGAAGGGAAACCGAATCCTCTCTTCGGTAACGGGAGTAAATAAAACGCAATGCGCGTCGCTGTACACTTTTCAGTTTTAACTGCAATTTTTTCACAAACAGGTCCCAGACTTCGCATGCATATTTCAGCATCGGGCGAACTTAACATCTTGTTTGCAATCAGCTTAGCCTGTGTGGGTCGCTCTACTAAACTGCTGCCCAATCCGTCCCTGCCTGGTCCGCCCTCCCAAGAAGTCACACGAGCAAGGATAGATTCAAAGCGTTTTACTGTTTCTGGCGCCTTGGTTGTCGCAGTCGTTGTTCCGTTGTCTTGCCCGTCCTTGTCGGAACTCCTCGTGTCCTACCGACTGAGCTAGCCCAACTCTCGTAGTTTTCTCGCACGCGCCTGGCCTGCCGGCCACCGCTCCTGCTCCTCGCGCGCCGTCGTCCTCTTCGGCTTCCCACACCTGTTGTGAAGGAAGTTTGAGGGTACGCCGGATAAGACATAACTTTCATTGACTTTACCGATAACATTATCAATGTGCTTTGTCCATCTTAGGTCTGCAATTATTGTGATGCAAGATACTAATATTAAGCTGACCTTACTTAAGGTAACCCCCTGAAGCTAAATTCTAAAGGCTGACGCTTATGCGTTATGGTTATACATATTATTTTTTTTGTGTCTTCAGCGACATTTGCCATTTTGCACACCAGTCGTTTATTCAGACTACTGAAGTAAACCGGCAGACTTCACTTCAGTGTAGATAATACAATCGTCTGCAGGCAATCTGGCTTGGATAGATGATTCAACTATAAGGTCATTAATACTCAGAAGAAGCAACAAGGGCCCAAGCACCGAGTCTTGAGGCACACCTGACCCGACATCACATATTTCAGGCCTGTGTTCGGTAATACTTACAAATTGTTTAGGCAGGTCATAGACCTTATTCGAAATACTGCCCTCTGTTGGCAGTTGTGGAATCCCTGCACAATAGCGGTGTAAACCTGCAATGTCACGGCACACTTTACGCGTTTGGTTGAAGTAGAAGAAAAAACCGATAAAAAAATGAAAGCCGTTTACAACTCCCTGTAACGCCGAATTAGAGCGCAGCTCTGAGGAGGAGGAAGCACAGGGGGGGGTCACGTGACCAGGGGTCACGTGACCTGGCCACGGTGGGGGTCACGTGACCTACGGGGTTCACGTGGCCTAGGGGGTTCACGTGGGCCTGGGGGTCACGTGACCCTCGAGGGTGTGGGCGGCGGAGAAAATTTTCCGCTCGATCTAGCGGGGAAAATTTTCCGCTAGATGTAGCGGGGAAAATTTTCCGCTAGATTTAGCGGGAAAATTTTCCGCTAGATGTAGTGGGGAAAATGTTTCCGCTAGATTTAGCGGGGAAAATTTTCCGCTAGATTTAGCGGGGAAAATTTTCCGCTAGATTTAGCGGGAAACATTTTCCGCTAAATTTAGCGGGGAAATTTACCCATCATGCACCGCGCGGTTACACCGACGGCGACGGCGACGGCGACGGCGACGCCGCTCCAGCCGGGAACGGGCGCTCAAGAGCTGCGCTCTAAAAAGACGTTTACAACTCCCTTTAATGCCGAATTAGAGCGCAGCTCTTGAGGAGGAGGAGGGGAGTGGTACGGAGGGGACGGTATGTCCCTCCTCCTCATCCGTACCCTCTTTCCTCCTGCTCCCTCCTCCTCCTCCCTCTTTATCCTCCTCCTTCCTCCCCTTTCCCTTCCTTCTCTCCCTCCTCCTCTCCCTCCTCCTTCCCGGCGCGGTGCATGATGGGAAACGTCCCATAATGCAACGCGCGCGCCACCGCGGTGCATTAAGGGATGTTTCCCCATAATGCACCACGCGGTTACGCCGATTACGCGCCGACGCCGACGGCGAAACCGACGCGTCACGCCGACGCGTTACGATTACGACGACGGCGGCGCGACGGCGACGCCGACGCCGCTCAAGCCGGAAAAGGGCGCCTAAGAGCTGCGCTCTAAAATGTGATAAGCGTAGTGACGTTGCACTTTCGACGCTACTTGATTGGCGCATCGGCTCCTAACGTTGGCCACGCTCCGACGTTTGATATGTTGTGGAATGACTAGCACGTTCCACGGTGTCAGTTGTTCCGCTATTGAGCAGTGGTTCCGACCTTCTAATCATCGGCACGCGAATTTCGAAAGAGGTCTCTACCACGTATAGAAGACAAGGCCTGCGCGCCTCCCCCGCAAACGTCATCACTGGATGAATGGATAGCTGGATGAGGCTGAACCCTTTGAAATCTGGCACGTGTTCTGTGTTCCTGCAGCATTTATTTAACATGAAGTCCATGTATATATATATATATACTATACTATACATATATACATATATACATATACATATATATATATATATATATATGGTGCCAGCGTCCTCGCCAACGCGTTCTCGCAGACTCACACAACGAGTACGACGCTGTAGGAGTCTCCTCTATACGCTTCCCCGAAGGGGGAGCAGAGTTGCGCATTTGATTTCCCCCGCGCCGCCGCCGCCATTCGCCGAGATCCATCACGTGAGGAGCAAAGCATCCGGCGCCGTGCAAGAAAGCCACCTTTTTACGGTCCGCTCCGCCGACGTTTCTCGCGCCCCGGCGTGTGTTCCTCTGCTTTCGCCCTCCTTCTCCTCTCTCTCCTGTTTTCCATGCGCTGGCGGCGCGCGGCGCCGCTATTCGTCAAATTTGGTCACGTGAGGAGCAAAGCATCCAGGGCGTGCGGGAAAGCCGGCGCTTCACGGCCACCCGCCGAGGCTGAATGCGCAACCTAGCTGCGCGTAGGTAGCTATACGGGAACTACTACGACGCTACAGCACGCAGCGACGCCAAGACGGACAATCGTCTGCCTTATTGCGGCGAGTCTCGTCGTGCTTCAGCGTGCTGGCCTGCTTTGGTGTGGGTCGGAGGTCCACCAATGATGACGTCACGCGCAGGCCTTGTCTTCTAGGTGGCATCGCGTGTATCCGCGAGCTGCGAGGCGATCAGGAAGTGGCGCGACATCTTCGGGTCACGTGGTCGTATACAGTCAATGCGTTGTCATGATACTAATACTAATAATAATACATCCTTATTCATATTTTGTATACATCGAAATCACTGCACTATCGCATCTGGATCGCTTAGCCCGAAAGGCTAGTTCTGGATCCATACAAATGTACCAATATAAGACATGCGTGGGTCGGTCACTGGCACTCGATGCTTGTGCCCTCACAAATAAAATGCATGTTCTACAACATTTCCAAATAATGCTTTTTACAGTCCAATGCAAACGTGTACTTTCTTTTATGTTTTTGTGCTTAATGAGTTCTAAATTTTTGTACCTACCATACTGTATTAGACGTTGACCATAATTATTGCTATAGGGTGGAGTATTGATGCTATTTATATAGAGACATTCCTCGTGACTCTACCTGATTCGTCACAAATATACGTGATGGGAGTGGTATATTATCGGATGCAACATTATGCACTCAGAATTACAGTTCTATAGTCTCTTAAGACATGAAATGGCATTATTTGTTGTTTTTGAAATAAGGGCTGAACAAGGTAACTTGCATATTCTAGAATTCTCAATGCCCGCTTTGTAGCGTTACTATCGGTTGTAGAATCTGTAGCACAAGGCGATACATGAGTCTAGATACAAATAAAAGAAACTCTTGGAAGTTTGTGTCAAGTGTCTCGTAAAGAAATTTTCATGAGGGTTTGCAGGACATAGTAGGACAAATACCAGAGACCTCACTTTTTCGCGTTTTCCCCGTAGCGTTCAATGCATTTGCTGGTGTCTCAGCAATGTCCGCGGGAGGTGCCACTCGACACCCAGAAAAGCAAGCCTCTGTCCGCGATCCAGCCTACTACAGTAGACGTCAGTGGACTCACGCACTGATACCATGACGTCACTTCGTTGTATGAATGGCGTAATGTCAGGTCCCGTGACGCCAATTTTCTCGCTAAATTTAGAGGGGAACAAGAGACGTCACGTTACGTCACACGAGGTGTTCGCGTGACTCGACGTCACGTCTGTCGAGTGATCGTGTCACGTGATACCTTAATGTCACGTGACGCCGGGTCACGTGACGTGAAGTTCCCCGCCAAATAGCTGCCGAAGCCGAAATTATTTAAAATAGGTACTTGTTCACATCCCGAAGCAACTGTTTAATGTCTTCTAAACAAATCTAGACGATGGCTCCTTAAACATTGCATTATAAAAGGACGCTGCTAATTTTGTTTTCCTCTTACTTTCAGAATTTTGTTTATTTGAGCAGAGCTTAAATTCGCCAATTAATGGCAAAACGGAATTTTTTGTTTTCTCGAACTTTAGCAAAAGTTGTGACCTATTTTGAGGACGCTCTTCAAAATTCTTAGCGGAATTCGATAGCTAAGACTAATATCTAAAAAAAAAGAAGATTGCTTAGAATATTTTAGGATTCTACTTTCCTATTATCCCGTTACATTCGTGTCTTTATATCCACCGTGATAACGTCATTACGTAAGATAACGTTATTACGTAAGAACCATTTCTTTATTTCAGGTGTGTTTCTTATATTACGCGTAAATGCAGTCTCTGCAAGAACACCTAGTATAGCCGTCATTGATTTTCATATTTCATTAACATAAGGAAGTCACGATGCGCGATTGAAAACAATAACGTAATTAAAATATTTAATTACATAATACACGAAGAACATTTGTTTTCCTTTCCCTTCCTTCCGTACGATTGTTTATAGCACATCATGCAAATACCGTATCCTGAAGCGTCAGACGTTTTTATTCATTACTTATAATTTTTCTTTGGCCGGGGTGGAGAACAACTGACACCTCTACCGGTCACGTGTGGTGTTCTACGACAGCAGATACGCGCCTATCCCATCTCAAGGGCGCGCTAGTACAAATATGTGTTTTACTTTTGCCACTGATTCCCCTAAAGATTCGCGAACCTCGTTAATCTTAAGACGCGACCCGTTTACACCGCAGGTGTTTAACAAAGTGAGTCGCACGCTTCGACAACGAGACCTGACGTGGCAGGCATGTTTAAACAAAGGGGAAATCTTGATTTTCCCGAGAAACGAGCAATGCAATCCCACTGGAGATTACAGGCTCGGTTTGTTTGTTCGTATAAAATAAAGAAGGTATATAAAAGAGTTGGTTTACTTCCGTAACGTTTGCTGTAATATCTTGCGTAGTTACGAACCAGCGCACAGGTAGACAGTTACTAAAATATCCAAACACACACACACAAAAAAGAAACACTCACACAGCGCTGAATTATCAACTAATCTGTATTTCAAACTTCCTCGTCTTCGACCCCAAGAAATAAATGGCCAGCCCAACGAACAAAAAACAAAAAAGGAAGGAAAAGTGAGAGACAACGCAAAGGGAAGAAAAGTTAAAGGAAAAAGCAAAGGAGAGAAGACAACAAAAAAAGGAAAATAGAAGACAAAGAAAAGAAAAGAAAGGAGAATTATAATACTGTTGTTGAGTCCAAGAGTTACACAAATTACAAAAAATAATTTACAAAATTAACCCCGAATTGCGTAACTTCAGTTGGAGATTAAAGTACGACCAAGATCGAATTCTTCTGGGGTAGGCAAGGGTATTTCAAATTGTAGAATTTTAAGACACATCCTCGATAGCCAAAAAAAGACGGATAAACAAGTATCATAACCTTGGGCAGCCCGGACTAAATCATACAAATCGTAATATTTAAAACCTGAGACTGGGAAAGGAAGGTAAAAACAAAGTAGAAGGGACAAAAGAAAGTGGACAGACAACAACTCAATATGCCATACTTTTGTGTGCTTTTTTGCAACTTAAGTTTGTTTTTATTTATCGGACAGCATTAGTCTAATGCAAAAAAGGAACACTTCTCAAAAACACTGACATTATATTTAAGAAATACGAAAAAAACAACATACGAAATCTTTTGATTTGTATGATGTCACACAAACCCCTAACAAGGACAAAAGAAGTACCCATTCCCGGCCAAATAGCCGCCTCACCGATAGAACTCAAAGATTCTCCAAGGCCCGATGACTCTGTTGTGGCCGTCGGAGGCCGATTTTAGGTTCTTCAGAATAATGTCACGCCCCCTCAAAAACACGTCTAGCGTCTATTAGAAAGACACTTCGGTCTTTCGGCAAACGAGGTGCTGTCGGTCGTATACATCATGGACGTAACTCTTCTACGTAGGTAGCCTGCGGAGTTGTCGTTGTCACCTCGGTGAAAAGGATCCACCCGGTATACTCGGGATCGTTCCATAGACGACCTGTGCTGCTGTGCACTGGGTGACACTGTTAGCGCGAACACAACAATTGACGCTCCTTCGCATTTTACTTCGAACGAGTATTGGCGAGCACCAGTCTTGTGCCCGCTACTTGAAAAATGTAATGGATTACAATTACAAATTACTGAGCCTCAAATGTAAGGAATTACCGTTACAAATTACTTGAAAAGTAACGGATTACTTTACTCGTTACCTTACAAATCAACAAAGTGGAAAGTTGGGCCAGTTGGTTCATGGTTCTTTAAATAAAAGCGCCGAATAAGACAAGGACAAAGAAGTGGCACGACACAAGGCGCAAGGTCGTTCAACTTCTTTGTCCTTGTCTTATTCGGCGCTTTTATTTAAAGAAAGTTACAAATCAATTTCACGTCACTTTTTCCGTACACTTATCGAGAATACAATAAAAACAATTTTGCTGTTTTCAAAACGTTCTGCAACACTACTGTGCAATTCTCATAGGCCCGTATTATGGTAGTCCGTGTGAAAATAAAACATTGTGTTTAAGAGAAAGAGTGTAGGTGCACTCCGTTCACCTGTAAGCTGACGAGGCGCCGAAAGCTGCAACCACAACCGTCATCCCGCTAGCTTACGGCGACCGGAAATAATAGCTAGAATTCTGCAGACGAAGCTAGCGGTGCGAATGCTCAGTAGCAGCGTCTACCTTCGCTAGGAGATCAAGAAGACAACGCCTACTCAATTGTTGTTATTTCGCATATTTGTATATGCCTTCTTGCACGTTTTTCCAGTGGTCCTATTGACCGGACATACAAGAACAAAAATCCTGTTTTCTTTTTCCGTTATCTTCCTCTTCACGGTGTTTTCTAATTCGTTGAACTTGCTATCTTTATACTGCTGAATTGGCTGCATATCGCTCCAGTTTCTGTATTATGTTAATATTTTTTTTAAACTAACGAGTAATTAAAGTAATTTGTTACCAATATGTGCAACGAAATTATATTACAAATTAGTGCCGCAAAAAAAAGTGGTAATTACAAAATTACTTGAAAAAGTAACGGATTACAAGTGATCTGTTACTTGTAACGGATTACTTCCTAAGTCTGGCGGCGCGCAGCACCAAGCATTTCACCTTAAAGGTGCCCCGAGGAGGTTTCTGAGATCGCCTAATTATGACGATAACTCACTCTGCTGGCTCTAAGCATCCTAGATATTTCTAAATCAGGACGGTACGCGGCCGATTTCCCTATACAAAAAGCAATCAAATATCACAACACACCGATTTTACCTCAGGCGATAGGAGGAGCTTGTTCCGAAACCAGGTTCATTGTCAGTCAAGCTCAAGTCATGCTCAAGTAATACCTATCCTTAAAACCGGTCCATCATCAAATCCTTCCAACTATAGACCAATATCCCGCACCAGTGTGCCCTGTAAAATCATGGAGCACGTCACATATATGCACCTTCTTGCTCACCCAGATCGATTCAACTTTCTGTTTACAAACCAAGATGGCTTTAGGAAAGATCACTCATGTGTTACCCAGCTATTCGAGTTCATTGCTGATCTTCATGACAACGCTCATGACAACCACCAAACCGATAGCACCTTCATCGATTTCGCCAAAGCTTTTGATTCTGTCCCACATAGTCGCCTTCTGCTAAAGCTCACATCTCTGTAATGAACCGCGCCACCCTTGACTGGATCGCTTCATTCCTTTCTAATATAACTCATTCGGTAAAAATAAACACTTATCTTTCTTACAAATTTTCAGTGTCGTCTGGTGTACCGCAAGGGAGCGTTCTTGGGCCTCTTCTCTTACTAATATATGTCAATGACCTACCTTCTTTATTAACGTCCACGATAAGGCTTTTTGCTGATGATTGCGTCATATATAGAAAACAATTACAATACATCCGACCATTTAATATTGCAAGTATCACCTTGATAGAATTGAAAATTGATGTGCTGATTGGCTCATGAATATTAATATCTCAAAAAGTAAACGCATGAATATTTCCACATCACCAAGTAGATCGTCTACCCAGTATTTTCTTTTAGCACGCAGCATTTATAGGGTGTCTGTCTACAAGTACCTAAGCGTACACTTTTCAGAAACGTTAAACTGGTCTCATCAAATAAATAGCATGGTAGCGAGTGCTCACAAAACCTTCGGCTTCTTGAAAAGAAATGTACTTCTCGCTCCTCCGTCCACTAAATTGCTTGCTTACAGATCGCTGATACTTTCAAAACTAGAATACGCTACCGCTATCTGCAGCCCTCATCAGGCATACCTCGTTGATAAACTCGAATCCGTCCATAATAAAGGCAGCCTGATTTAGTTACCTCTAGCATCACGTCGCGAAAAACAAACTCGGCCTACATTCTCTTGAAAAACGTCGACAGTTGTCACGACTATGTTTGCTTCATACCATTTTCAATAGCGCATACAATTTTTAGGCAGATGTATAGCAAACCCCCATTCTATATATCACCAAGAACTGATCACCAACTCAAGATCCAGCCGCCCAAATCACGCACACTATTATTCTCTTATCACCGGTCGTCCTGTGTATTAGTAATTGGAACGGTATGCCATACGCAGTAGTATCCGAGACCAACCCAGCAGCATATCAGTTAAAGTGCGAAGAATACACTTGGAATACGGAATTAGTAAGCTGTCTCTACCTTCAACATTCATTTACCTTGCACGCTGCTATATATTTGTGCATTTTTGCCTCTTGATGTCTTTATTGTCTTTTTTTGTTGCTTACACTGATTTAAATATTTTGTAATATACAATACTGCAATATTATATCATGTACTCTGCTGGTTTTCCTGTTCTTTTGTGTGCACGCTTCCTTCAGTGATTTTGTGCGACGCAAATAGTAAATACGCAGTTTACTATGTTTAATATGTTTACTATGTTTAATCTGTTTTGACGTTGAGCTGAACGCCTGTTATGAATTTCCCCTCTCGTTAGTACTGAACATTGGGCGAGTTGGTAAGGCATCATAATTAACCAGCGCACAGGCAGACAGTTACTCAAAATCCAAACACGCACAAAAATACACTCACACAGCGCTGAACTATCAACTGATTTGTATTTTAAAACTTCCTCTTCTTCGACCCCAAGGAATAGGTTGCCAAGGAAGAAAAGGGGAAAGACAAGGCAAAGAAAGGAAAGGCGAAAAAAAGAAAATGAGAAACAGAAATGAACAGAAATATAAATAGAAGAAAAAGAAGAGGAAAATAAAGGAGAGTAATACTGATACAGCCGAGTCCAAGAGTTACACAAATATACAAAAATAATTACAAAATTAATCACGAACATATATAAACCAGGTGATATGCTGGTCTACTGTCGACTACGCTCTTGGCGTAAATAGTTCGTGTGGTGCAAAAAGTCCAAAAGTTACAAAAATTAATTGTTAAATAATATCAAAAGTAAACAAAAAGAAAGAAACCAGTGGTTATATACTGGCTTACTGTCGAAAACACCTTCTGTCTAAATAATGTAGTTCTTTCTCCGATAAAGCTAAGGACGGAGTGCTAACACACTGGGCTTCCCGTCTTGCAATGTTCTCCGCTTCTATAATTTCTCGGGTGAGCTGGTTTTTACTCCTGCCTAACACAGCACAGTTGTCCAGTCGCGCAAAACAGCCACAATCCCTACAGTGGATACCTAGGTGACCGGAGTTGGCATTGGCAATGTTGTTGTTGTGCTCTCGCAGGCGGTCGTTTAAACACCGCCCGGTCTGTCCAATGTACTCTTTTCCACAGGAAAGGGGAAACGAATAGACTACCCCTTCAACACATGGGACAAAGTTGGATTTGTGTTTCTTTGTGCAGCTGACGATGCTGATTGAGGAGGTGTTTACTTTTTTGCAGAGGCTGTGAAGTTTGTGTGGTGCTGAGAACACTACATTCACATTCGCTCTGTTTGCTATTTTCTTTAGACCATGAGATAGATTGTGCATATATGGCACGACTACCGGTCTGATTGTCCTGTCTCGGGGTATTTTTGCAGCGCTACCGAACTTGATTTCTCTGAGAAGAACTTCGGTTACTGACGTCAATATGGGTAGAGGATATCCAGCGGACCTTAGCCTTGACACTTGTACGTCGAAGCTCGTCTGCATTGAATGTAAGCATGACTTGCTAATAGAGTTCTTAAGGCATGACCTCACTATACCTCGTTTTACAAGCTTGGAGTGTGCAGAGTTGAATGGTAGAAGAGGTTTCTTTCCCCTAGGCTCATAGGACCAACAGATGTGATATGGTAGCACATACAGTCGAAGATCCAGGAATCGTAATGATCTTTCGACCGGCAGTTCGTAGGTGAGTTCTAGAGGATTCATACAGTTCTTGAAATTGTAGAGAACCTCCTCCACCATGGCTGCGAAGTTGGTATCATCTGTAGCAAGGAAGATTAAAAAATCATCTACATATCTACATACTTTTACTGCTTTTGATGTATCCAATATTCGTTGTAGACTCCTGTCTTGATGTGCAAGAAAGATGTCACTAAGGACTGGAGCAATGCTGGATCCTATGCATACTCCCGTCTTTTGTAGGTAGGCATTCCCATCCCAAGCAGCGAAGGTGGACTTCAAATAGATCTTCAGTAAGTCCAGAAACTGACTTTGGGACAGACCCGCCGCGTTCATAAAGGGTATGACACCAAAGGCATCAATGCTTTCTTCCACACATTTTAGGAGGCGTTCTTGGGGTAAGGAATAATATAGGTCCTTGATATCGATGGAAAATATCTTTAGCTCTTCCTGACGATGTTCTTCTAGAAAGCTGGAGACCTCGTAAGAACTTCGAACCAGGTAGGGATCGTCAATATTTAGCAGATTTAGTCTCTCTTGAAGGAATATTGCCACCGATTTTTGCCATGTTCCTCTTTCCGAGACAATGACTCTAAGGGGACATCCTGGTTTGTGGGTTTTTGCGCTGAAGAATAATTCAAGATTTAGATTTTTGCTGCGATCAATAGAAGAGCAGAGCTTTTTTAATTCGAGTGACTGACAAAATTGTCTTGCCTCTCTTTTAATCTTGTTCAATGCGACCTCTTTGTGGCAGTTGAAGACTGAGGCAATGGCTTCTAATGCCTTAGCACCATACGTTTCTTTGTTCATGACCACAAAACCACCTTCTTTATCGGCTGGCATAAGAAAGAGCGAGTTGTTCTCTTAAGTAAGGTCTCCAGCTTTCTAGAAGAACATCGTCAGAAGAGCTAAAGATATTTTCCATCGATATCAAGGACCTATATTATTCCTTACCCCAAGAACGCCTCCTAAAATGTGTGGAAGAAAGCATTGATGCCTTTGTGTCATACCCTTTATGAACGCGGCGGGTCTGTCCAAAGTCAGTTTCTGGACTTACTGAAGATCTATTTGAAGTCCACCTTCGCTGCTTGGGATGGGAATGCCTACCTACAAAGACGGGAGTATGCATAGGATCCAGCATTGCTCCAGTCCTTAGTGACATCTTTCTTGCACATCAAGACAGGAGTCTACAACGAATATTGGATACATCAAAAGCAGTAAAAGTATGTAGATATGTAGATGATTTTTTAATCTTCCTTGCTACAGATGATACCAACTTCGCAGCCATGGTGGAGGAGGTTCTCTACAATTTCAAGAACTGTATGAATCCTCTGGAACTCACCTACGAACTGCCGGTCGAAAGATCATTACGATTCCTGGATCTTCGACTGTATGTGCTACCATATCACATCTGTTGGTCCTATGAGCCTAGGGGAAAGAAACCTCTTCTACCATTCAACTCTGCACACTCCAAGCTTGTAAAACGAGGTATAGTGAGGTCATGCCTTAAGAACTCTATTAGCAAGTCATGCTTACATTCAATGCAGACGAGCTTCGACGTACAAGTGTCAAGGCTAAGGTCCGCTGGATATCCTCTACCCATATTGACGTCAGTAACCGAAGTTCTTCTCAGAGAAATCAAGTTCGGTAGCGCTGCAAAAATACCCCGAGACAGGACAATCAGACCGGTAGTCGTGCCATATATGCACAATCTATCTCATGGTCTAAAGAAAATAGCAAACAGAGCGAATGTGAATGTAGTGTTCTCAGCACCACACAAACTTCACAGCCTCTGCAAAAAAGTAAACACCTCCTCAATCAGCATCGTCAGCTGCACAAAGAAACACAAATCCAACTTTGTCCCATGTGTTGAAGGGGTAGTCTATTCGTTTCCCTTTCCTGTGGAAAAGAGTACATTGGACAGACCGGGCGGTGTTTAAACGACCGCCTGCGAGAGCACAACAACAACATTGCCAATGCCAACTCCGGTCACCTAGGTATCCACTGTAGGGATTGTGGCTGTTTTGCGCGACTGGACAACTGTGCTGTGTTAGGCAGGAGTAAAAACCAGCTCACCCGAGAAATTATAGAAGCGGAGAACATTGCAAGACGGGAAGCCCAGTGTGTTAGCACTCCGTCCTTAGCTTTATCGGAGAAAGAACTACATTATTTAGACAGAAGGTGTTTTCGACAGTAAGCCAGTATATAACCACTGGTTTCTTTCTTTTTGTTTACTTTTGATATTATTTAACAATTAATTCTTGTAACTTTTGGACTTTTTGCACCACACGAACTATTTACGCCAAGAGCGTAGTCGACAGTAGACCAGCATATCACCTGGTTTATATATGTTCGTGATTAATTTTGTAATTATTTTTGTATATTTGTGTAACTCTTGGACTCGGCTGTATCAGTATTACTCTCCTTTATTTTCCTCTTCTTTTTCTTCTATTTATATTTCTGTTCATTTTTGTGTCTACTTTTTTTTCGCCTTTCCTTTCTTTGCCTTGTCTTTCCCCTTTTCTTCCTTGGCAACCTATTCCTTGGGGTCGAAGAAGAGGAAGTTTTAAAATACAAATCAGTTGATAGTTCAGCGCTGTGTGAGTGTTTTTTTGTGCGTGTTTGGATTTTGAGTAACTGTCTGCCTGTGCGCAGTTAATTATATTCCCCTCTTTGTGTAATGCACTCGCAAGTCGCGTGCGTTCAAGGCAATAATTTAAATTGAATTTAAATAGCAAGTGGTAGGATACTCCGCGCCTCGGACCGGTCCGAACCGCCCAGTAAAGATATCTCGAATGCGCGCGCGGCCTACGTCTCCGACTGACCGTATACCAGCGAGTGGAACAGCGTGAGCGAGCGCTTCGAGAGGTGACAACCAAACGCCCTACCCACCAACGACAAAAAAATAGTCTTTCTGTTTGTTAGACGATTCTTGTCGCCAGTATCATGTTCCCTCTCACGCGAAAAACTATCATGTTTTCAATTACTCTTACGGTTTCCTCTATCATCTACAAACGCATACACATTTTGTGATAACAGCAGTCGGCAATCTCAACGTAAATGTCGCGTTTTCATTGGTCACATGCCGTCCTGGCTGCCGGCACACTTCTCGTCCCATCGCCGGAGATAATTTCGACACTTAACTGCTTTTTTAACAGGGAAATCGGCCGTACTGTAAGTTGCCGGTTATAACCACATAGTTATCGCCTTGTTTAGGCGATCTCAGAAAACCTTCTCAGTGCGCCTTTGGAGTTGGCGCCCCAAATAGAACATGTTCCATCGCAGTCATAATGTCCATCGCAATTCAATCAACAACCTTTCGATTCAAAAAAAAAGGAAAAAGAAGAATTATACTTCGTGTGCTCAAATAGCGGCCAGCGCTCTTTAAATCGACCGCGAAAATCAGTTACCTAAACCCTATCGCGTTCCGATTTTGCCATGCGTTGCTGACACATTGGTGGCATTTTTCTTTAAAATTCGCAAAGAGCAAACGCAACCTGAGGAGAAGAGAAAAAATGAAAAATGAAAAAGCGCTCAGCTCCTGATGGAAACGGCAGCGAAGCCACCGGTCCTCAAACCGCGGCTGGCGCCCTATGGTTTGAAGACTCCCATATCTTGCAGGTGACTGCGCATATGGGAGTCTTCTGTGGTAGCGCATGCGCATTCGTACCGGAGTGCCCACCGTACCGTATCGGGTGTGCAAAAACGGTCCCCTAAAACTCTCTACTATGACGAATACCGACCACCGTTGTCAGTGCTGAAATGAGCGCACGCTGGAACTGCCCATTCCGGTCGGTTGTATAGCGACGGAAGGAGAGGCGAATTGCGCCATTCAGCCGCTGACGAAGGTCTAGGCGATGGCTTCTCACGTAATGGCGGAAAGATACTTGTGGGCCCGAGAGTGTGGCAGTCGTCCCCACGCTGTTCATGTGTACGTGATCGAAACGTAGTAGTGTGGATTGCTGGGTCAGTTGGTTGTTGAACGACGCGATTAAAAACAGCGCAAAGGGACGGGACAAGAGTCTGACCTGCATGCTCCCTCTGCTTTTATCCCGTCCTTTCGAGTTGTTTTTATCATGTCAGACGAAACGGCTGAAGGCGCCGTAGCTGTGTGCCGTGTGATCTTCATGGGTTGACGGTGAATACGCGTACGGCTGTGGCTGCAATTACGGACATCGGCATTCATCTTGGGCTGAAAGTTATGCCCGTTGCTCGAATACCGGGGTGGCTTGGATTGTAAAGTAGGTCGAACACTGTTCGCCTGTAATTAGGTGGTACGTAGGGTCAGCGTGCCGGTTACTTCTCACGCAGAATGACTGTTTACGAGAAGGGTAAGGATATAACACTAAGAGCGAGAAAGGAGGATGAAGTACGAAGCTTGCTTGTCCAGATGCGGGTTGTTACGTTGTTTCGCTGCCATTGTCACGTAGGTCACCGGTGTTCAGCGGCTGACGCGGGCGCATCCACCAGAACCTTCGATAAAACAAACGTCGGTTGTGAACTCCGACGTTTAAGTGAGATTGTGGATATGTTTTACCGTGAAGCTATTCGGGATTTCCTCACACTGACGCTAGCTCCGACAACTTCTCGGACTCCTCAATTTTAATCGCCGATTCGTGACTAATTGTACACGGCTTTTGCAGTCACTTGGAGACTCGCTCAAAACCAAGGAGGTATACGTTCTGCCGAATACAACGATATGCAGTGTCATAGCCTCCTATATACTGACAAAGCCTGGCAGATAGCCACGATAAGTGGCCGCCCAAATGGAAAAGGTGGGGCGGCAAGCAACAGATGAGAGGAGAGCCACGTGAGTGGCGCCCCGCTGCGGCGAGACGCCGAAACACACTTCTCCCGAGCGAACAAGTGTGTTTCGGGTCCTCGCCGCTGCAAAAGCTGTGCGTTGACATCCAGGTTCACCGAGAAATGGCTCTTTGATGCTTTGTGCTCCCAGATCCTCGCGCTCCAAATCTGCGACCGGGCACTCTATGGCTGCGTCGTCGAACTGCCAGGCTTTGTGAGTTTAGAGGAGGCTATGGCAGTGTTATCTTCGGTCAAGCAGGCCCTATGAGATAAGGCAAAGTACGCTGACGTGTTGTAATGAATGATTGCGAGTAAATGGGACGGCGTGGCGATGGACTGGCAATTTTCTAACGGGTCTTGGCCGGGTGCAGTGGCGTAAACAAAAGGAGACCTCCCCTCCCCACTCCCCGCCGAAACAAAATTTCTGGTTACGCCACTGGCCGGGTGCATCAATATTTACGATGTCCGATAAATCCTGCCGGCGCACACTGTCAGCACTTATATTGCCAGAAGGTTCTACACGTTCCACATATTAAATGGCGCTTGCGCACATTTCTTGCATGACGACACGGGCCATTCGAACGCGCGTGCGGTGCACTCCAAAATTCCGCACTCTTCGTCGCTCGCGATATTTCAAACGACACCGTTCTCTAAGGTAGCCGGAAACCTCCAAAACACTCGGGTATTTTCTTTCGAAAGAAAACAATCGGTCGGACCGCGAACACTCGGGTCGCAAGATTCGACCGCTCGGCACGATTCTGTGTTGCACGCGCGGTCAGACATCAGTATGCGGAGCGCGGAAGTCGACCACGAAAGATGCGCCTCGTTTTTGTGTCTTGCAACCCAATCTTTTTTTTCTCCAGAGCAAAAGAATTGAACGAACATCATATCGCCCACCGGTGTTGCAGCGGCTTCTTGGTCAAACACGAGAAGTCCCAAGAATCTTCAAATAATTCTGGTTGGGTTTCTATACTTTGAACGCTTCATTATATTTTTGTGCGAGAGCGGGCAGGCGAGAGTAACTATTATTTTCAAGCGTGCGTTGATGCTTCGCCGTGTCTTTTTTGCGTGTATGCGTTTACGTGTCTGGCTTTTTGTATGTTACTTCGTGTGCGTGCGTGCGTTAGTGTGAACGTTAGTATGCGTGTGTGTGTGTGTGTGTGCGTGTGTGTGTGCGTGAGTGTTTGTATGTGTGCTTTTATGTGAGTATGTGTGCCTGCGTGTACGTGTGTGTATTTGTGTGCGTGCATGTGTGTTTGTGTGTGTCTCCGCGTGTGTGTTAAAAAGCTGCTGAGATTGTTGGTGCTGTCTGTCTATGTTTTCGAGACTTCGTATTTGTCCATGCGCGCATGCACGATTGCACCATCCTCTTGTTCGGAATGCTCAAAGGGGGAGGAAACGGGCCGAGCGACGCTTCATATTTGCGAAATTTCCGTCTTTTTTGTTCTTCTCTGAACAGCGGCGGCACGTGTTGACACAGTCCAGTTTTTGCGGAGATAACCCTCTGCTCAGATTCGGTAAGCTCTAGTGCCTGAAGCTTATTGGCAAATCTTAAGATGAAATCAATTCCGCCGGAAGCGTCCTGCTCTCTTCACCCCTTGAGCCCGGCACAAAAATGTGTTACAGGAGCACTCAGAGCGAACGATACCGTGATGTATCATTCCTCTAAAAAGAAAATATCACCGAATAACATTGATTATGGAAGTAGCGTATCTTATACATATATCAAACCCATTAAACGGTAATGCATTCTACTTTGGATTTTTCGAAATGTGATTTGTTTTCCTCTCGCCTTTCCTGTAGACGTCGCATGCCTTTACCGCGCTTGTAACATCTTAAAGATATGTTTCATATGGGCCTGCCGATGACCTTACTCATTTAGATGTCGCTTTAATTCACGTAGATCAGCGTAAAAAAACACACAAAAACACTGGGGCAAGAAAGTAGACAGACAAGCGCCCTTGTCTATCTACTTTCTTGTCATTTGTTTTTTGGTGCTTACCTACGTAATCATAAATCAACTGGTCCACATTGCCACTTTAATGTAGTAGTTTACGTGTTACATATGGTATATATATATTTTTTTAATTCTCCCAACATCGTAAAAAAAAAACAAAACGAGAGCGTTTTTTTTATTTGGGACATTTTTTTTATATAACGAGACGCACAACTGAACGTAATGCAGTTAATAAGATAACAAAAACAAATTAAGGCAAATTGCTGGGCAATTGTGCTGCATGCGTGAAAAGTTCTAGCCTCACGTGATTTCAGGTCGCATGACGTCGATTTTCCCCGCTAAACTTAGCAGGAAAACTAAACTGGTGTTTAGCTAACGGGACGTTAATTTTCTTTTTAAATTTAGCGGGGAGATTGACGTCACATGACCTGATGTCACGTGACTTATGTATTAATTCAACTTCCCCGCTAAATTTAGCGGAGAAACTGAATTTGTGTGTAGGTCTGTGACGTTCCATAATGCGACACTGCGGGCGTTGCATTATGGGACACCGCAGGCCACGGCTTCACGAAATTCGGTTCCCCGAAATCCGGAGCAAATAGCCAAAGAGCATTTCACATTAAAGGATAACACTCTTACTACAACAAGACATTTATAAACACATCAACGGCAGTTTTGAATAACATCGTAGTGCGGTTTATAGCTGCCAAACACAATCGTTTGAAGAGAAATCGGGATGTACTAAACGAGGTAGCGATTAGTTAATTTGATAAGGGATGCGGATGAAAGGACGTACAGTCTTTAACAATATGAATGACCCAACCGCCTAGTAAGTTTATGTGGCGGTTCTAAAGACCAAGGTTTATTTATTAACGTGAAACGCTCTTTGGCTAGGTGTTCGGTGTCTTGTGAAGCCCAGATAAAAGCGCGGCTGCGAGGCTCAACCACCGATTGGTTGGCCGGTGGAAGAGGAGGAGTGAGGTGCTCAACGCTGATTGGTTAACGGAGAGATAACGTGACCAGAGGGGTAGGCGAGGAGGAGCTTGACCACATGTGAGCACTGAGGGAGAGGAGCTCTGGAAATATATGGAAGGCTCTAGAAGATTGCTAGGTTTATCAGCCCGATTGGCGGTAGCATCGCTTCATTCTAGAAACAATTATCCAGTGTACAAATGTCGCGCATTCAACTATTTAATGAAGTGCGCCGCGAACGTAGGTGTCTGACGTCTAGAAACTGTAAGTATCGCTAGACGTTTGTGATACTAGGACATTTTACGTATGCAACACAACTACCTAGGAATTCGCCACGAATTTGTCTTCACGCCAAGCGTTATGGGCCTAGTTATAGTGAATGTAGCACAGCTGCCTGCAACTGCCTCGTCGAATGGGTATTTTATATTGTTGGAGCCTGTACATAGTTTTGGGGAAATAGTTGACAGCACATAGTATTGTGCGACAGCACAATACATTGTGCATTGTGGTAAAGAAAAACACAACATGGTCCATGGACTCTCATTTTAAAGTCGTAAATAATGCAGAGTGAATATGCTTTGAAACCTATATGTACGTTTAGTTTAGCGTGCAAAATGAATGGATTAAAAAATGTTCCCAGAGTATCGCAATTAGGAAGATTGTTTATACTGTCGCTGTTGCAATAGGCTCACTTCGCTTCTATATAATTAGTCCTCTTCATATACATGGTGAAATCCAAGGCATCAATTCCACTGTTTAGAAACCGTCGCAACGGGTCTCAATATGCCGCGAGCACAGTCGCAGGGTGCAGGGTTTTAAGGGACATTATTTAATTCGTAAAATATATTAGAATTGCACTCCCCGCATATTTACGATTAATACCGCTATGTAGAATGATCTGTCTTCTTTTTATTTCATCATTTGCCATTTGACATGTTTTTAAACTTTGGTTCGAGCGCGGGCGAGAATGCTTGACGAGAAATTTTACTTGATATTGATTTATACAAGGGAACGTACCAGTTCCACGACTGTATAGATTATAGTTTTTTCTCCAAATGTCATGACGTAGTAAATTATATCTTCACATTAGGTATGTGCAATCACTCTACGTAAGACATAAAACATAGTTTCACCTTGTCCGTTTGGGTAAAAGCCATTTTGGCCACATTGAAAACAAGCCAAAGCATGGTTTGTATGCTGTACTTAGGCTTGGAAAGCGAGACGGCAAGCCAAATTTAAAAGGATGGATAGATGCCTGTGGCTGAACTTTTTTCATTGGCGGAGGCCCGCGCCCCTAGACAAGAATTGTAATATCAACATTTCACCTCTACCTAATATACGAAACATCAAGCTCGAGCCCTTTAATAGTAGTATATGTCGCTTCAAACTATGATCGGTTTGACGGGAGTGCTGTACAACAGGGCCGCTTTGTGGACTATGTTGTTCCCAGATAAAACCCTGTCCATGCGGGATCGCGGAGATCTCCGGCGCGTAGGCAATGAACGGATTCCGGCTACATCTTGGTTTGTTACCGCAGCCGTATGCTTTTGTGAACGCCCCGAGGAAAACGACTTTGAGGACACCGATACACGAAGGGGCGCTTGCATTTCCATAGGTGATCGTAACACGGATTTGCTAGGAATCAGGGGGACTCTTTAGCATTCAAGGCACCGTGGCGCCGAGGAGTAGAAGGCAGTGATGATACAGTCTATGCGTTTGGTACGATTCATTTACGTGCTCGTGCACCCATGTGCCGCTCGTGAACTGAAGTGTTCTTCTGAGTCGCACGTTTTTGCTTCTGCTATAAACAGCGTGTTGGTTTTTGATCGACGCACATATTTTGTTTTTGTCCACGAAGGGGTTATACATTGTTTCACCTTAAAGGTGCCCTGAGGAGATTTCTGAGATTGAGATTGCCTAATTATGGCGATATCAAAAACCTTCTCGTGCAGGTTTAAGTCTAGGCGCAGTCGTCGCTACAAGCTGATGGAACCAATCAGTCAGCGTCAAAACCGCACCATCATGGTGTTCTTCATGTTTCTGTACGTGTTCTATTATCGCTGAACTAATCATAAACCGAAGAGGCTTAGTGAACAAAATGTAAGGGCGCAAACGAGCTGGTGTGTATTGCACATGGTTGAAAAAACCCGAGACTGCGGGTAAACGACACAACACTAAAAAGTCTCTAAAACTTTTTAGTGTTGTGTCGTGTCGACTAAAATGTGTTGTGTGTCGTGTGTTGTGTGTCGACTAAAAGTCTCTAAGACTTTTTGAGTTTACCCGCAGGCTTAGTGACTTGCTCTTTTGACGCTGCTCAATTGATCCCATTACCTCGTAAGGTTGGCTACGTCTGGACTTAAGCTGACACGAAGTATAGTTGTCAGTATATTAGTAGGGATATAAGAGAGAGAAGTGCCAGAGGAAAGGAGCTGAACGACGTTTCGACCAAACGGTCTTCTTCAGGTATACTAAAGGGGAGATGACGGTGCAAAATATATTTATATACAACGTATACACAAAAGGCGGAGGTAACGCGTGACAGACGTGACATCATGGAGTCAGAAAGGGAGGAGGAAAAGTTGTCAAGCAAGGTGAAAGAGGTCTGTAAGTCAATAAGCGGAGGAATGCGGGCGAGGGGAAAGCTTAGGGCAGCCCGCGTGACCTCCCAAATTATAAAGAAAAAAAAAGGAGGGAGAGAGAGAGAGCGAGAAGTGCGGGCGCTAGGGGAATGCCTGATAGCCAAAACAAGGTTTCTTGTTTAGACCAGAAGGGAATTCCGTGTTTAAGTTACAAATTAATACGTTTTCTTTTTCTTTTTTTAATATTGGGACGGGCGGATATCCAATGGGAGTAAAGACGTCGCAATAGGTTGACTAAATAACTAATAATTTTAATTAATCTTCTTTTTTGTGTTAAATAACTGGTTCTAAAATTTGCGAAAACGTACGCTTTGAGGTATCGATCAATTTCTTCTGCATTTATGCCGAGCGATTTCAAAACTGTGAGGGGGCGGAAAGCCGAACGTCCCGCCTACTACGATGAGTGGTGAAGTGTGCACGAACTTGTAACTCGAAATTATGCTTATCGTCACTAAAGAAACGCAGATCGGGGTAACTCCCGAGCATCTAATTAGCGCTCCACAGCCAATCAAATTGCGGCATTCGTCGATGCGAACCCCGAACAACGAAGCCCCACGAAGCGTGAGGCGTAAACATAATTCTTCACGTCTTGCATTTGTCAAAAAGGCAGTGACCATAGAATAGGGTACGTGACAAAATGTGGGTGAAAATTTTAGCAGCAGTCCGAACACTTTTCGCAGAGGCGGAATTCATCTGGCCACAATAGTCGCGGACCCATGCAATGAACCAGTCGCTGACTGCTCAACGTGGATATGTTTCGAGTGTTTCACAACAGCTATCGATCCACCACGCGGCTACCGCAGAATTGGTCATTTGTAATGAGCACCATAAAGTCGTAGAATTATGTTGCTGTGTCAGACGTTCAAATGAGCTTTCTGCACAATTACAGCGTGTATATGGTAGAAAATTAATTCAGGGAGAAATATAGAACCTTTAAGTTGAATTTTATGCCATTTTGAATTTTATTTGCTTGATCAAAACATTTTATGCCAATAAAGCTACAAGAAAAAAAATCACTAGCAAGAAAGCTGATCAGTTTTTTTTTATTTTTATACAGAAAGTAAAAGGCGAGACCTGGATTATGGTGACGGCGCCAGGGGCCGCGGGCGTAGAAATCACAATTCGCAGATAATAGAACTCCTATGAAGACACGGTCTATCTGAAATATTTGCGAACATCGTGACAGCTGTATACAAAAGTTTATTCACAAGTACACGTTTGTGGAAGCTTCATTTTACAATAGGGCAGCGGTCTTGAAGTTCGCTCTGCTCCACGCCAAACGCCATAATGCTCCAGTGTTTTCTGGAGGAGTTTTAACCTGGAACGACAAAATCCCGATAGCAACCGGGGTTATGATGACACGCCACAGTCACACGAAATCCCATAACGTAATTTGGAATAGAAACCTAACGAAGATAACCTGTGTGCATTCTCTTGCACGCGTTACGGTTAACTGTTTTCAAGATATCTTTCTAATGACTAGTGACTGAAAACTGAGCCCGGTGGCCAAGTTAAAAGAAAAAAAAACATACACACACACACACACAAAAGGGGGGAGAACTTGGCCAAGCCCGTTAGTTCACCGTTGCTTGGAACACATGGTACAAAATATCACGCTGCAGAACCCATGGGTTCTTCAGCGTGATATCTTGTAGCACGTGTACCAAAAATGTTGCCAAAAATTTGGCAGAGTATCTCTGCAGAGGATCTCCGCAGACATTTTGGCCGAGGATCAAGCAGAGGATCTATGCAGAGATCCTCTGCTCGATCCCCGACCCTACCCATTTTGATTTTGATAAGAAATATACGAGAATGCGAACGTGTAATCGATGGCGCGTAAATTAAAGACCCAGGGTCAGGTAGCGGACTGCGCTGGCAAAACTTTTTCATCTACAGCATGGACAGTGCTGTTCAACTTCATCCCCAAAAGCACATCTACGAATCGCTGTAAAAAAAAAAACAGTTATTAATACCTTTGTTTCAGATGAAATTGAAAGACTTTCAGAATGAAGGCCTTTAGAGAATCAGCGAATCAAAGCATACCGAAGGGGACGCGAAGAGTCAATATCATGAGTTGATTCGCCAATGCTTTAAAAGCCTCCGTTTCGAATTGCCTTAGTCGCCCCTTTTTTAAATTATAAAGCGCCCTGACCAGTGATTTTGGAGCTTCTAGTTAAAGCAGTACAGGTTGTCGAAAGTAGTACCTAATTTTCTTGCGCATTTATGCTGTCAAACCTCTTTGAGAGGCATATTCTCGGAAGTGCCGAAATGCATGCGGTATTCATCAATCTAAAATTTAAAAAAAAGCACGAAATAACAAAATTTAACATTACTCTAACCTCTGCATATAATGATTCTCCCGAAATGTTAGCCTTTGGTGTTAGGGTTTCTTTATTTACAACTGTTGCTTAAACAATAATAAAAAAAACTTCCATTGTTATAGTGGTTTAACACTGTACGTACTTCTTTGAGCTCGTTCAAAGCAATCTGTGGAACACTACGTTAAAGATTTCGACAAAAACCAGTCTGCAATGACTGTAACGTGTAGCGCTCGAGCCTCTCGCTTTTAATCGGAGGACACATCGTTTTCGGTGCTTGCGAGCAAGGTGCCCCTTGCCTGCAGTCGTCGACAGCGCGCTGTTTATCACCGAAGAAAGTAGTCCGAAATTCCCGATTCTCCTCGACACACACACACTTCATAAAACGTGGATTTCGCGACAGAAGAAATGCCGACGAAACCCCATCTGCGACGTCGCAGGGCGCTCCTGACCAGCGTGCCTAGATTTCGGAATATTTCCAACCGTTCGATCGAGGTCACGTGATTCATGGGCCGCATTTGCAATATGAGCTTCGAGGGGGTGACGAAAGCGTTTATCGTCTGCAAGCGTTTCTGCCCGCTTTCCTCCTCGCTCCGCAAGAACGCAACGCACACGCACTTGCGACAAATCTGCGCAAGAGAGACGTCCGCCAATAGGATGTAAACGCTCTCCATGGTTTGAGTCGCTCCTCTCTTAGATCGAGGCTCTCCACTACTGTCCAACCATGAAGAAGTGATGGCCACGAAGGCAGCTTAGGAACATACAGTACAACGACGGCGTACATATAAGATTGGCGCGCGCTCACCGTAATAGCCGAGTGCGTAGGGCAATGCGTACGGCACGTGCGCCACGGGATGGTGCACCTGGTGTCGGTACGTGTACGAGACGGCCGTGGGTGCGGCCAGGACCGCCGCCGGAGCAGCGGCAAGCAGAGGGGCGGACGGAGCGGCGGCCAGCAAAGGGGCCGCTGGAGCGGCGGCCACTACCGGAGCCGCCGGAGCAGCATACACGGAGCCTCCGAGAACGCCCGTGGCCACGCCCGCCAGGACGAGCGAAACCAATAGCAGCCTCTGAAGAAAGAAAACAGCAACAAGAAAGACCACACTCGCTATTAGCGCAGAATGGCTGGCACCTAACCTAACCATATGGCTGTCACCTAGCCAACCATTTCCGTTCCCCGATCGGGGACGGAAGTTCGTAAGCCGACTACCAGCCGATCGCTGACGCAAGCGCTCGTCTCCTCTCCGATCGGACAACAGTGCCAGTTGAACGCTTTCCTCGAGTGCATCCATGTTACTTCCGGCGGGAGGAAAACATAACGTCTTCAGACATATGCAGCGTGACTCTGCTCCGCGAAAACGGCGCGGCCCGCCAAGTGCGTCTCACACTCCAACACAGGCTCTGAGAAAGTCCCACACCAACATATCGCATTCCGTGTTAGCACTGTGTTTGCTAGACTAATACAAAAAAAGGGGGGGGGGCGGATTTTTTTATTTATTTTTTATTTAGAATTTTTTGAAGACATCAGGTGTCGTACGTAACGCTCTAAAAGGTTGATGAAGTAAGTTTACTATTTAAAAATTACCAAATGGGAAGAGGGATTGCAACACGCTGAGTTACAGTCTGTTGCAGAATAAGAAAATCAGGACAGCTCCTCCCACAAAGCGCTCGACGCTTTCCGCTTTTGAAGAGTGAACGCTGGACACGAGGAACTAACCAATCATGGCGAGCTTTGTGGGATGGGTCTGTCCTGCTTTTCTTAACCTGCAACAGTCGCCTATGACGAGGAGATATTCGTCCTATGGAGTGGATAGGGAGATAAAGAGCTATTAGAGTAAGGAGGCGAAGGTGGTATCGTCGTATGTATGTACTGGAGTCTGACATGCTGAGTATAATATGACGCATGTCCCCGCCGGCCATACTCCGGTTTTAGCGTGCGTTCTCCGGACGGGGGCCAAGCATCGTGGAGCCGAAGCACCACCAAAGTCCGAGTGCACTGACGCGGCCAGAACGACGGTGGGAAACCAGAGGTTTCCCCAGGAATTGAAATTAGGGTGGGTATATACATTTTTAGGGAGGAGGTTAGGGCAGGGGGGGGGGGCATTGAGAATAGGGGAGTCGTTGCGAATTAAGGGGGTGCCTTCAGAAAAACAAGGGGGGTGTACACCCCTTCTAGGAGGTGTGTAGGGAAATCACTGTAGGAAACCACCATCGCCTGAACGCATTCGGCCGAATTGATTCAAAGTACGATTTGAAGCCCTCGGCGTCTGTTTAAATGGTGAACAGACGAACAACACGTGGAGTTCCAAAAATATCGCTATTTCTTCGTGGTATTATTTGTCAAAAAGATTATCGAAAATGTTAACAAATAGTCGGAAAGAAACGAAGAAAAAAAGTTTAATCAATGCACCAGATTGAAACGAAAACATCAGTTGCTTCCTACATATTCTATCTCATAAGTTCAATGCAGTATTGATATTGATATTTATTTCAGCTCAGGAGAGCAGCGAGGCCGCAGGAAGGCAAGTCGCCCATACCGTGAAGACCTACGGCGCAGCGTCTAACGATGGTGAAACGGTATTTATTGTACAGAGGATTATGCTGTATTATGCTGGGCGTTGGCTGGGAACAGTTCTTACCACGTGTCGTTAGAAAGAAGATTTTTTTGGACGAGTATTATTGCACTAAGAGCATTTTGAGCTCACGTCTCTTTACATTTGATAACACTGCACGCAACCATGGTGATATGGAGTGCAGAATGCGATCTTTCTCCATTCATCCTATCATGAATTGCTTTATCCCAGCACACCGAAGTCCCACTCTCATAATCCCGTACAGCTGAACAGCTGCCGCGGCCGCCCCTTCTAAAGGCATATAATCCCTCCGCCACACAATATACTACGCTTCCACAGCGGAAAAAAAAAATCTTGCGTACCATAAACCACCACATATACACGCCATCTCGGCCTGCCCAAAAGCCGGGCGAATCTTCTACCGGATCTCGCGTGGCGTTCTAATCCAAGGAGCGAATCCACGCGATGCCACATAGAAGACAAGGCCTAAGCAATGACGTCGTCAATAGCGGACGCCCGCCCGACCCGCCCCAAGTGGCAAACGGGCTGAAGCTCGACGAAAAACGCCGCGAGGCGGTAGAACGCGTCCGTCTGATCGTTGCCGCTTGCTATGCAGAGTGCAAGTTCGTCTGCTTCTTTGCAGGGGTTGCAATGATGTCAGAACGCCGAGCTCTTATTGGCTGATTGGAAAAGAAAATAGTGGGTAGACCTTAAGGCGTCTAGCATTGAGGTCTACCCACTATCAATCAAAGCCAATCAGAGCTCGGCGTCATTCTAACGTCACCGCAACGCCTGTGCTAGAAGCAGACGACTGTCTCTCCGCATAGCGTCGCGCTTGTTGTTAGACACTGCAAGACGCGCCGGTCACATTGCTGACGCAAACAAGGTGGTGCTGCATGCATTCACCAGTGATGACGTCTGGGAAGGAAAGGCACAGGCCTCATCGTCTAGGTGGTATCGCTCCACGCCCCTTTAACGCCCGCCACACGCGCAGAGGCATGTGTGGAGGGAACAACTTGTCGCCGAGTATAGGAAGGACGAGCCGCGACAAATAATCCCTCCCGTGTTTCTCTCATCGCTTGTCCATCTAAGCGACGCTTGAGGTCACGACCGCATAACTTCGAAGATAGCGCGCGATTCTGGTAATCCCGCTTTTTAATCCCTATACTCCACCGTCTAATCTTCCAAGGCGACACGGAGCGACCCCGTCGCCGCAATCACGCGATGGATATACGGAACCCTTAGCGCTCGAATTACCTTCGGCTCGTTTTCCCCTGCCGCGGAACGCTATATACTGCGCCATTTGAATGCTCAATATGCGGACTTTTAGAGGGTTCAATAAAGACGGCACGAGCTTGATCGAGGTCGATATGATGGAAGTGTGCCGTAGCCTCTCTGGGTGTACCCCGACCGCTTTTGCTCCGACGCGACGGCGAGGAAGTCGAAACGAGCCGTCGACGGGAGTCGATCAATCTGAAAGCCTTCGATTAACTGTTCGTCATTCGGTTCTGGCAGTGACGCGGAAGCAGTTTCACACCGGATGTGTTAATCGCCCATTGTTCACTGAAATTCGTTGCCGCGTTTTTCGATGGGTGATTTTCGAAGGCCTCGGTTAGGTGGTACAATCTCGATGATGGATTGGTGCAGCCGGCACAATGCATCCGGTCTGCTGTCACCCTAGCGAGGAACCAAATGGGACCTGAACTTAAATCTATATATTTGCGTCTAACGAGGTGAAAGTAAAGAAAATGAGGAAAGGGGTGATATGTTGAGTCCCTTATAATCCTTTTGGCAGATTAAAAGTACAGACGTTCGTGAGACATAATTTCGAAATTCGTGCTTGACATGGTTGTCTGGTAGAAAAAAATTACAATATATTTTAGAAGCGGTTCTTTCGAAGGAAGTTTGAAATTATACCAGAGATGGGTCGTTCACGGACGATTTGGTGATATGCACTACTGTAGTAACTTTTTTTTAAAGGTCTTTTCTGGCATATCTATGAAGTGATGAACGCAAAGGGCTCGTAGTGAAGCGGTCTAGTTGTTTAGAACTTTCTCGTGACAACTATGTATAAACTCGCGTAACTAAAGGAAAGCAGGCTGAGGTCTTATAGGACAAAAGAGTCCGGCGTCCTCGCCTGCAGCTGTTTCGAGCAAAGCCTCTTCACTGAGACACGCCCAGGTCTATTTATCTTCCTTTGGCGCCTGTCCGGTGGTTCCGCATACAGTTACCCCAACCTCACAAGTTTCTTAGATGTCGAAAATCAGATCAAAAATTGGATCAGAAATCAACTGTAGTTCCTCTAGTCACTTATTGCGGTCCTTCGTAGACTAGTGTTACTTTAAACTACATTTTTGATGTCTAGGATGATATAATGACAACATGTGTACGACGAAGCCAATTCAATAAATGCGCGTACTTACAATCATCACTTCTGTCCAGGGGAAGTGCAGCCTATCTGTTATTTCTCGGACAGCACCTCCTAACTCTCTGTCCCTGTCCTGGCGTTGGAATACGTAGGAAGGTATACGGCGAACTTGAGGCAGCAGGGCGTTAGCGCGAACCTTTTATACGCGCGCTAGCTCAATATATGCGTTCTGGCCCACCGGGCCATTAGGAAAACTTGCGCTCGAGAGAAAGGCGTTGACGAAACTCGGAAGCTCTTCCGCGACCCTTGGAAACTCTGTCACGCTTTCTCGGGCATTGGGGCCCTTGAAGGCGACGGAAGAAGTTCCCGCAAATTTGTTTCAGAAGAAAAAAAAATAAGAATAAGATGTATATTAAAAAAAGCTCTTCTTAGTTCTGGCACACTATACGAAGAGTGCTTCCCCTCTTGCACTGTCGCGTTCCTGCAGGCCGTGTACATGTTTTCGAATGAGATGTCAGTTTCGAAATCCGCGCTCAGAGACGTGTTTCTTGAGTAGGCGCGCGGTGGTGAGACTATTACGTTCACGCTTTCTCACGTTCACGTCAAGTTTAGTTCGACTACAGACGCCCAGGCAGAGCCGCGGCTACAGGGTAGACTACAGGAGATCAGAAAGATTACTGAAGCCTCTGGGTCGCTTTGGACATTAAGAAAGGATGTGCATCCCGGTCTGAAGCGACCAAGTGGATGCTGAGCTTAGACTCAGCCGTTCTCGGGACAGGCATCGAGCCCTATATGGTATCTTTATTACCCATACCTTTTTTTTTTTCGTTGCTGAGTAAACCCATACATCACTAAATGAATTTGTGAAATGAAACATCTATGTATGGATTTTGTTGTTGTTGTGTTTGTCGGTTGGTTAAACAGCAAAATGCATAGTCATTTTTTTATATTGAAGTGTTGTACATGGGTTCGCTCCCGCGTTTGTGCTGTTGTAGCTTATTGCTGAGTAACGTAATTTTTGTTGATCAGTTTTATTTGTAACGAGCACTAAACATGTATAAGGTGCCGAAAACAACAAGGACCAAGACGAAGACAACACAAAGCGCCTTCTGTTGTCTTACTTCGCCTTGGTCCTTGTTGTTTTCGGCGCTTTATCACTTTTTAGACTATGCACCAACTAGCCCAATTAACCGATTTGTTTTCAACACTTTGGCTAACCCATCTGAAGATGTTATGTTATCAAAATTTATCGAAATCTGAATGTAAGTGTTATTTGTTTTTCGTTTATTGCCAGAAAGTGTATATGGTGCATCCATATCACATGTGCGAATGACGTTTTCGAAATCTGAATGACGTTAACTCATAATATTTTGAAATAAAAAAATAAACAACAACGAGCTAGAATGTCCAGATTCACTTAGACTTTTATTTTGGAAATAAATAAAACTCATTGTCAAACGAAGAACTATTTTTTTAGGGCTAGACAATTAATCGATTAACCCACCGATTAATCGATTAATGCTTCAATTGTGATTAATTGTTTGACCGGTTAATCGGTAAAATTTTGATGAACAAATAGAAAGTAAAAATTC
Organism: Ixodes ricinus; assembly: GCA_037355805.1. NCBI lineage: Eukaryota > Metazoa > Arthropoda > Arachnida > Ixodida > Ixodidae > Ixodes > Ixodes ricinus. Next base: position 145,943 of record JAZHYW010054637.1, read on the forward strand.
AGCGGTTTCACCGTGAAGACCTGGACGACAACACCTGTATAAAGGGCAAACTTTAGGTGAACTTTTAGCCTAAAGTAGACTGTAGGGGCGAGATATGTAACTCCAGATAACTGCAGAAGGTTACACATGTCCCGGCCACGGGAACGGCGTTCGAGTGTTCGTTACAGCAGACTATTGTGAACAATCAATGGAGGTTGCTCTTGCCGGAGAATATTAACGAACATCTTTGCTTAATAATAATAATAATAATAATAATAATAATAATAATAGTCTTTATTGATCTAAATCAACACTACAAAATGTCAGGTCTGCCGAAGCCGGTTCGGGCTTGTGTAAAACACAAGCCCTAACCGCGGCTTCGGCAGCTTCATGCAACTGAAGTAATAATCCCTGAGTGTGAGTGTCCTTAAACTGTTCTGAACTACATATCGAGATCGATTCAAAATCAAGATTTTATATATTACGCCGTTCGTCACATATTCAACAAATGCAACAAAAATTGATGTTCGTTTTTTTATTATGTTGACGGATTTTTTTGTATATATTATGCATAAAAATGAACAAGACCGATTAATCGATTAAATAATCGATTAAAGGGTGGAGATTAATTAATCGGGTTAAAAGTTTTAATCGACGCCCAGACCTACTTTATTCCAGGATAACATATCTAACCTTGATGCAATCAATGAATCTTAGATAACAGAAGAATGAAAAGAATTCAGCCTACCTTTTCTTTCTTTTTTTCCCCCATCATATCACCAGCCATCGTCAAATATCAGGGCCAAGTTCGTATGCGCGGCACGGAATTTTAAAAGACGATCTGGAGTACTATTGCTGATCTTAACTGTTGCCCCGCACGTTTGAGGATTCAATGCAAGGAGCTTGAAAATGGCTTGAACGTCGGATAAAAAACAAAAGATAGGTGAATACGTGGATTATCGATCCATTGCTTTGAATAAATAACTCGAGGACTTGACTCACGATATTAGAATAAGCTGTGCGGCAGATTAAAACATAAAGAAGAAATATTCATATCGCAGGATTACTCAGCTCCGAGACCTAAAAATGTTGCTAGAGCTCAACAACACAAAATAAAAACGAAAAGACAATTAACTGTAATTTATATTGCTTCGCACTCGCGAAAGTTCCGGTTCATCACAAGAGCCTTTATTAAGTTACAATGCTTTTTTTTATGCTAACTCCAGATCATTTGTCAGATTGGGCATCAAAGAGTATACTCGTTCTCACGATCAACTTGGAGACTTTAAAAGTATAATCGAGACTTGAGAAATAATCAATCTGGTTCCCAGAAGTCATAAAAATGAAATCAATATGGCAGCGTTCTTTCTACCTTATCGATTCTCCCAATCTGTGCGAAATAAAGGCCGCCCGATACCGATTAAGGTCAACAAAACGAACGAGGGGCGTCTTTCCGTCGCAGCATTTATTGCCATCATAAAAAAAATCCCGGCAGGAAATCACGACAGCTGAATCTCCAGATCATAACGAAACATTCTTTGGTTTCGGAAGATTGAAGTCACGTACCTTCTAGGCCTTGAAAGCGAGATAGTAAATCTGTGAAGTATGAATTCCAGTTCATGATACAGGTATGCCATCTTTTCGTGTTTTTTTTCTCTTTTCTCTTAACCCAATTTGTAGCACCTTGAGTCATCAGAGTTTGGTCTTAAGACAGTATAAAAATAAGGTGGGCCTAAAAGTGAAAAAAATTAAGTAAAACTGTTGAAGCATATATTTGTTGCAAAAAATTACAATAAGGTAAAAGTTCTTTGAAAGGCAAAGTAATGGTAATGAACGTAATTATCATTCCGTATCAAAACCAAGCCAGGAAAATACAGTGCAGTCAATCTCAACAACGTAAAAATTCTTCAGTGTCATTAAAAATAAATTTCGAAAATCTCGAATAATTCTTGCAGGCAATTAGGCCGTCCTTCTTTTAAGTTCTCGAGGCTTTTTTATTACTTTTTAATGAATCTAATTAGGGGAATTCCTCGACTTTATAAAACATTTGAATAATCACGTGTTTGTTACAATATATCTGAAAAGGAACGCGATACATTATAGCATATCCTTTGATCGAATGCTCCAAATATAGAAATATCAGAGGGAAAAGAAGAAGGACGACATACACAACTGGTCTTCCTTAACTGTGCGTTACCTTTTTGTGCCCGGTTTCGGTTTTCCAAGATGTTAATGTTCTACGTTCATTTTACCATTATCAACAAAATCGCTACCATGCAGTATGTCCAAAGCAATAATTAAGTATTTTTGGTCGTGCCAACAAAACACAAAGCTTTAGAGAAAATAAATGTAGAACAACTAGTATTTACCTTAAACGCAAAAGATGGCAATTAAAACAGATCAAAGTTTACTGAAGTACAAATGAAAGGAAATGACGTAAACTACTGGACTCCTTCCGTTTCTGAAATTGAGAATGAATCGAAGGGGCGAAATTAACATAAAAAAAGAAAGGAAAGAACTGCCACTGGCTGTTCTCTTCTTTGCGTTGCGTAAATGTAAATACTTACGCAACACGTAAGGCGAAGCACAGCGGCAGCTGAGGCGTCACATCAGAGCCGCTAAGGTGTCATTTCAGAGCAGGCGGACTGAATGAACGGTAAAGGTTCAAGCGCGCACCATAGAGTCCGCGTAGGCGTTTCGTATAAAACCGGGTTACACACTGCACGAAAACTCCAAAGTGTTTTGGAACCAATGAGGGTGTATAAAGTAGAGAGCATTTCAACGTAAGAGAGAAGCGTGTTTTCGCACGCCACTTCGATACAAATATTTACATGTGCTAAACGAAAAGCGCCAAATTAAACAGGAACAAGGAAGTGGACAAGACGAAGTGCACTATCAATTGAAGGTTTATAGAAACAAACATACGATATAGACGCTTTCAGGCAGCTGTGTATATGGGCGCCGCCATAACCGGCCATTAGTTTTTGTTTCCTCTGATTCCGTTCACTTCACTTGATCATTGCCACAGCAGGACAGGTTGTTGCCACCCTAGCTGCCACTGTGTCCTTCTTCCTAGCATAGGCCTTTGTGGAGGCTAGTCAACGCCCGCTTCAGTGACTCGGCATTTCGCTGAGACGAGAGAAAGTCGACAATGGCGGCTTAATCTGGCGCGTGTTTAAAACGCCTATTAATGCCATCTTTTTGGTTATTCGTTTAGAAAATAAAACTCCGTATCTCTCAGGTGCGTTGACGGGGCACTAACGCACTGGCTCTCTCTTTGCTTTGTGATACAGAATGCGTCGTAAACTTCTAAGACATGTTTTATCTGCGTATCTGCCGAGAATCGTGGTTTGTACTAATTCTGGGTCAGATGGGCGCCTATTCCACTTAAAGGGATGGTGAACCGAACATTTCAGTGTCTATAGTAAGCGGCGCACTATTTTTCCATGAGTCAGCAGCCGCCGGTGTGCGCGAGCACAGGCAACGAAATTGACGTCATCATATCCCCCATTCAAGCTTGAATGGGGATATGATGACGTCAATTTCGTTGCCTGTGCTGCGCACACCGGCGGCTGCTGACTCATGGAAAAATAGTGCGCCGCTTACTATAGACACTGAAATGTTCGGTTCACGATCCCTTTAAAGTCCCTTGATGCTTTTTTTTTGTACAAGTACCGACAACCAATACAAGTGACAAGGCACAGTTCGCGGGAACAAAATGGCGTTGTGCAATTCAGTCTTCTGCTGTGCGCCGCGATTCGCTTCTTAAAATCTGCACCGTAACCTAGTTGGCGCTTCAAAGAATGTCGCTACTTGTAGAAAGCTCTTATCTAAAACTTCAATCCCAGTGCACCGCCAGATTGCCCGGCGGGTGCTGTTTTACTGACTATGCGTGTTACCTTGCTACCCTGCATGACCATGCATGTTATCTTGGTTGCTCGTCATTATCTTGTTTTCAGTGGCCCGAGGAGTATTTTGGCGGAGTGCCGCAAATGGCCAGCGTCGATATGGAGCGCGGTCGACGGCGTGAAACCACGATGTGTCCCACTAACAGCTATCGCTGCAAAATGAAAATAACCTGTATCTTTATTCCGGTCAGACCATGTATCGTATGAACGGCCGTGACAGCTTGACGTGAAAAAAGCTCATAAAATCTTCACATTCTTATTTAGCACCTCTCGGAGTTCTCCCATCACACGGTTGCGGAGAAATTACTTCCGCGGAAACTTGAGAAGGTTCGTCACTTGCGAAACTATTAACAATATGCAACAAAATAAGACATAAAAAACATCGGTGTTTTTTTTTGTCTCAATTTATAGGTAACAAAAAACGCGCAACGTGTTTCCGTATGACCGAGTTATAGGAACTCCAATACCAGCGACCTTAGGTGTCTTGCACCTTAACGTTCGTCCAAGCCACTGGTTGAAACCGTAGTTGTGCGTGATAAAGGTGAGTCGTGCTTTATTAAGATACAATGTTCTCTTTACGTTTTTATTTTCAAGGAGTACGCGGCATTTTTTTAACGCGAATCTTTGTATGACCATTGACATGTGTGTGGCAACGAATGATAATCGGTCCACTTCGTTGGGATACGTAGTCCCTGCGGTTTCTATGGCGCAACCGTAACGGAGGCGGTACTTTTAATTCACTCTCACGTAGTGAAGAATTCGTGTAAGAAACATGAGCGCCATAACGCGTCACACTTTCTTATGGTGTTCGTATCACATCAGCGAACGACGTCTTAGCGAATGACGTTTTAGCGAACACTGGTCATTTGATCGAAGAAACGTTTTAGCAAATGACGTATCACTAGGGCGTGTGTTAACCCAGCCGCCCCCTTCGCTCACGACGCTTCACGGCGACAACGTGCGGCGTCTTATTACGAAAATGTTAACCTACCTAGCTCACCCGTACACGGAGCTTCGCGGTGGCCGACCATTCGCTAAAGTGTCTTTCACTGAAAAATCGGTGCGGGACGGGACATCGCTAGCTAAAACGTCGTTCGACCAACTGAGTGCCACCTCTTTCTTATGTACCATTTGTGTCTCATCTTGGTGACGCACGTATACTGTCGAAGAGGCGATGTTCGGGCCCACGACTGCCTTACACAGTATCGTCGGCGTTTTACGAGACTTCCGTTGGGAAGATCATGTTTTTTGTCCAGGACAACACTGTGAAATTACACGCCCTATAACGTATTATAACATTTATTCTAGTTCAATATAAACCACGAGCTTAGCTAGAAATGCGTGGTTTCATAACGAATTACTACTTCGATATTGAAATTTGTTCCATACCCCATGCCTTCACTGTCAGTTTCCAACTTTGCGCTATCTATCGATTATATACATATAGTGTCATTCAGGCACGTATCCAGTGGGGGGGGGGGGGCTGGATACGTGCCTATAATTTCGGGGGGGGCCCGGCCCCCCCCCCCCGAAATCTTCCATTTTGCTGGGACCTCCTCTCCCCCTCCCCCTCATACAGCATTTTGCCATGGGCGGGCCCCCCTCCCCCCCCCCCCCGAAACAAAATCCTGGCTCCGTGCCTGGTGTCATTATTTGGTATTTTCGTCTAGCCCACCTTATAGAAAATTTATTTATGAATAGAATACATATATAAAACCTAACAATGCAATTTTTACTGACGAATAATTTAATACCATATATTCCACATCCGTCTGACTTCCAGTCGCTTTTATGTCCGGTTTTTTTTAACGCATTTGATTTAATATCAACTTGATCAAGCATTTTTCGCAGCTTTCAAACGGCCCGTATTCTAAGATATTTTACAAATTATATATGACGCGACCATGAGCGCCGAAACGAAGCATATACATATTTCGCTTGTGTTATAGCAACCTTCTTTTTGTGTTTAGATAATTGAAATTAACTAGATCAATAATAACGCAAAACTAATTACTTTAAAGGAGTTTACCCAGCCGAACTCCGATCAGAACCAGTTTAATATAAAGTTCGTGACTGCGATAGGGTAAAAGGTGTAAAAGAAGCTCATCCTTCGTGCATTTTGGTCCTGGTGTATTCTCTAGAAAAAAGACCAAAGCAGTCGATATGAGAACCACCGCTGGTCTCACACTTCTCGCCATCACATTTGGCTGCTGTTCCTCCTGGCCCGGGGATGGACGATGCAAACCGTTCGAGAAGGTTGGTCCTGTCGATTATAAAAAGGTGGGTACACACTTCAGAGCGTCAACCACCTGAATTCTAAATATTAATAAAAAAGCATGCAAATTTCTTTTCTTACAAAAAAAAAAAAAACCAAGATCACTTTGAGTGTCATATGGGTTTGCTCCGGCCTTTGTGCCCTTGTAGCTTATTGCTGATATCATTTTCCTTGATTAGTTGGAATTCTGGTTTACACTTTGGCCATCTCATTTGAAAAATATATGTTATAAAATTTTATCGTTTTCTTTTTCTGGTATAATATACTCTTTTTTCAAATTACCGCCCCATCGCTGCTTCTCCAGTGCTCGGGCACGTACCCTGAGCATTTATTGGACACGAGCGATGACGTCAGCGTTCGGCAAAGACTCGGATCCAATCATGCGCTTCGTGCCCAAGAAATGGCGTCTGCCAATGTTGCTGAATTAACTCTTGTAAAGGCTGTATTCTGTGTTGCTTTTCTTTATATTCCCAGCAAGTGTATATTCCGTCTCTTATCATAAACCCATAAAGGTTCGATAACAAAAAAAAAAATGAAAACACGGGACAACAAATTACGGCGAAGCAGAGAAAGATCCAGCGGCATTTCACTGATATCCATATGGTTCACCGTGATTGACCGTATTTGTGTTCTGCAGGAAAGTAAACGCACATCCTTTCTTCTTAGACTGTGGAGGTCTATAATACATGTACTGTACGGTCTTGCCCACAGTATCGATGAATGTCGATCCGATGTTTGTGTCATGCC